>CAKAOH010028909.1:108002-131342 GCA_916701665.1 Sebastiscus tertius | reverse complement strand
TCTTTCTTCCTTTTCTATTATTTTTTTACTTTCTCCTTTTTTTTTACTTATTTATTTTTAATTTCCTTCACTTGTATTTATCACAATTGTGACTACTGTTATTTTGTTATCATATATGCTAAGTTTATTCATGCAATTATCTTACGTCGGGGGAGGGGGGATCAATGTGTATTGCTGTCTGTATTGATTGTGTTCTATCGTTTGTGGGGAACAAAAGGGGAAAAAACTCAACAAATATATTGTTTTAAAAAAAAAAGCATCTCCCTCTCATGCAATCAAAACAGACTGTTTAAGTGACAAAGGTAGTTTATTTACATTTTTATTGTAGCAACAATGTCACATTACTAAAAAAAAACATTCAGTCTTGTTATCATGCTGGAGAAGACTGAGTGTGTGTAGCTCCACCGCAGGGCGAGGTTGCATGTCATGTTGCTGGCTGGGATTGCATCAGATTGCACGTTACCACCCGGCATCGCTAAGCTAACCCAGCATTAGCCAAACTTCTCTATCATATCTGGCAATAAAATGATGGGAATGCGTGATTAACAAGAGCTTGGCATCTATCTATTAAAAACTGATATTACGTAACTACCATTCACTCCGTGGAAAATAACCATATGGCTCATTTGGCTTCTTAAATGGTGCTAGCTGTGCTAACATTAGCCCCTTTGCGTGCCCTTCTCTTCCTCTGTGAAAACATCACACCAGACTTCGTTCAAAATCTGGCTATATATTGTTAACAAAATTACTGACAAACACGTACGTGTTGTACAAGGTAAATTCCTTCACACCCTGTTAATATAATATCCACTGGTTAATACGGCATACATATAATGCACCAAGCAACACGTTAACTTTGTCAGTAGTTAACTTTCTGTTTCGCAGTCCACTGCAATGCAACGCATCTATCAAACGTTCACCCCAACGTCAACGTTACTGCGGTGGCAGAGCATTGAGTTAACAATTCATTATAAAAGTATATTATTTAGTGCTATTTTAAGCATTTCAAGGTGCCGAATAGACGAATTGGTCCTAAAGAGTCTTTTGTCACAGTTGGGATGTAACGTGTAGCTCTATTGGCATACTAACAATAAAATGCCAGATTTTGTAATGGAGTTTGGCGTGAGCTCCTCTCTGGAGGAGAATACACTGACGCTGCGCTAGCATCATTAGCCACCGCGCTAAAGTTAGCCACTATGACTGAAACAAACAGGAAAATAAAGGGCGCTTACATTTCCTCCACTCCGTATCTGCAGCCACCAGTTTGTCAACGAGTGTTACATCCTTAAACCTCTTCCTCTGGGTCTCACGGATGAGCTCTGGGTCGCCACCTTTGTCGGTCCGAAACTGGTCCAAGTCGAGCACCATCTTTCCACGTTGTCTGTCAGAGAGAGTGACTCTTTCATCTGACTGGTCTGATTCAGCTCACACACAGCGATGACTCGTCCAACCGGGTTGCCAGGTCTGGTTCACTTAACCGGAATCACAATTTTGATTTATTAATCATACATTAATGGAAGGTTTATTTCTAAGAAACCGAGCCTACGCTTAAAATTGCAATCTACGCGATTTTATTCAGATGAGGTTGATCACTTTTTGGATACTATTTTGAGTACAAAAGTAAAGAGTTTTTCCACAAGCCTGGCAACCTACAGCATCAGCAATACCTGCAAATCTCATTCACTCATCAACAGAATCATACATAGATCTTTACATTTACAGTATGTCAAAGCCTTATTTTTTATTTTCTCATCTTAAAACAATCTGTTCATGTTTTTAATTTGTGTGTACTTATGATCCTCAGTTTATTTGTGCTACATATAAACTGAAGACAAACTGTTGCAGTTGTTCTTTATGCTGATGTAATTGATTTAAATATGGTCATTGTATCACATTTTTCTGGGTGGGGGTCTGGGTGGGAGATAGTGAGCAAGCTCTCTGTATCTGTGTATTTGCAGTGTATGTTTGTTATGTAATGCTGTTTTGTCTTTATGTGTTTTTGTATTTGTGTCTTTAGGACCCCCTCGAAAATGAGATGCTACATCTCAAGGGGCTATCCTAACCTTTCAATAAATTCAACACTTCTTTATGTTGGAGGCACAATCACTTATGTACTATTAAAAAAACTTTATTTTTTATTAGAATCACCATACACATTGACCTCTGCATTTAGGCATAGTGGGCTAGCACCTGGGGATCAACTTGGGGTTCAGTGTCTCGATCAAGAACACTAGACAGTAAGAGCCAGGGATTGACCCACCAACCCTCTGAATAAAGGACAACCCCCTCAACCCACTGAGCAACAGCACTGAGCAATGTGGACCAACCAGGTTTGATGTGATATTGCTAGAAATCAAATGGATTTTTTTTTCTTCCACTTTTCACAAACTATATTTCACCAGCTAATTGTTTCAAATGTAGGTCCAGATTCAGAATTACTAATAAGCTTTAAATTGGTATAATTGTGAAAGTTCAAAGTTGTACCAGGAAGATGTGGTTCACCTAGACAGACATACTGTACACAAAAAGTGACTGTTACTATGCCTGAGTAAATTGTGATGAACCAAAGGAAAAAATTTACATTTTTTATCCTCGCCTAAAATGTTTTCTAGATTAGACAGTGGATAACACCATTGTAGCAATGATGCCATGCACAGAGATGCCACTGAATTCATTCAGCAACTCTTTGACTACAACTGTTCCAAAGCAGATATAAATAACACAAAGCACGTAGATTCTACAAAGGTTTTAGTCAGGATAAGACCAGGCTGACCGGTTTGGCCACTGGCTACTGGAATCTGGCTACAACATACTACTGATATCCACTACAGGAGGCTATGTGCACACAATGGAGCCTTTGGCCATGACATTTACCCTGTGAATCATCACATTCTACCATTGTGCATAGTATAAAATCAATAAAAAAACAACTAAATTATATCATTTTGATATATGATAATAATGAAATATGATCAAGTAAAACTCAGCTAATAACAAATAAGACCAATAACATTGTAAATAAGATCCTCAAGTTTGTCACAATCATCTGAAGAACCGGTCCTGGCTTCGGCAGCCCAACTAAATGGCAAGAAGAAATATTGTATCTTGATCTTTGGATTAGTCTATGGTTATGCGCATCTGAGGGTGAAATCTATCCATCCATTATCTGTAACTGCTTATCCTGTTCAGGGTCGCGAGCGAAGGCAGGACACATCCTGGACAGGTCGCTAAACTATCACAGAGCTGACACATAGAGACAGACAACCATTCATGCTCACATTTACACTTACGGGCAATTTAGTTAGTACACAATGAACCTAACCTGCATGTCTTTGGACTGTGGGAGGAAACCGGAGAACCTGGAGAAATCCCACGCTAACACGGGGAGGACATGCAGAAGGGCTCCAAGCAAGATTTGAACCTGTCTTTGGTACAAGACATTTTTTGGTGATTGGTCTCTATACTTTAACAATGACTAGGGCATTTGGAGGATGGATGGCTTCTCTAGGTATATTGACAAAAAGGGGGTGTTTCTGAGCAGTTTCCAGAACAGAAGTGCTTGTCATCCAATCACTAAAAAATGCAATTCTTGCAGAAATCTCCAAATGTCAAAAGTTGTTGATACCAAATCACAGCATGGCTTTTTCTATGGTGTTCCTCGAGGTCTTGGTGTCTCAGTGTGGTATTTTGGAGGCATTATTGATCATTTTTTATCAATTTTTGAGTGGTAAAAAAAGGTTAAATTTAGCACCAAATCTGTGTAACAAATATGATCAACCCACGATATAATAGAGTATGTGAATGTCCATCACAAACTTATATCATCATGTTCTAAGCCCTGATACACTTTTATTTCTTATTAATGATTAGAACAACTTGACACATATTGCTGCACCTCAAATTAATCTTCACGTTCACAGCTTTCAGATGATGTACACCACTTCTATGTGACATCTACTGTTGACCTTTTATCTCCCCCTGAACATCCCCTGTCTCTCAGCACTAACTGTAAAACCAGCTTGCCATAAACCGGTAGTCTCGTGAAACTGGTGAAGCATCGAGCCCTCTTCTCGCGATACTTGTGTACAGGGTCGATCGAACCGTCTGCTGCTTCCAGCTCAACTCATCTCTGGTAGCCTAATCAATGCGCTGAAAGACCGGCTGTTCGTGGAAACAGCGAAAACACCCAGTTTGGATTACATGTATTAGTGTATTTATTATCCGAATTAGTGACAGTGCTACAAAAGAGCTTGCTATCAAACCTGCGCTAGCTCTAAACACTCAGTGACGCCCCCTTCACTTACTAGCACAGACAGCTAACGCTAACTACGGTTGCTAACACCCAGTCCGCAGTAACGTTAGTAGCTAGGTAGCTGGTAGACATTTCAACAGCCGAGGGGGCCAGGATGCAAGAGGATTATTTGTGAGGAACGATCCCCATCCACGGTAAGTCACACACCGGAACAGTTGACAGTTGGGCTACAGTAGCTAGCTAGCTAACGTTAGCATCCAGTCCAAGGTAACTTCACTGGAAGGCTAAGTTAGTTAGCTTGTAGTTAGCTTAAGCATGCATGGATTCGTCCCCAGTCAGTGCGTTGTCATGCCAATCAGGACCAGTACAGTTACAACCCGTTAACGTTAACACAAGGATGAGGACATTTGAGTGATGTAAGGTGAAGAGTTATAACGTTAGAGGCTTAAGCTATAACGTTAGACAGCTCGATGACATGCTCCTCAAACACTAGCTATGTTATTTAACGCTAGCTTAACGTCATAGATTTCAGCTGGATGTGTCTGTGTCGCTTTTCAATTTGTGTTGGTGTTACATTTAGTGAGTTACCTGATGTTTAAACGAGTAAAAGAAGACCTTCAGACCATACCCATAGTGTTACCTTCAAACTGTGTGAAAGGTCACATCAGAGTAATGGCCTCCGGGCGCTCAGCCTTACCACGCAGGTCTCACCACAGAGGTGGACACCGTCACAAATTCAGGTAATGCTAAAATCTTTCGCAGTCCAATAAAACAGGTAGTTAAAACGTTATTGTTTTTCTTTAAGTTTATGCTGACAATGTCAGCGAGCTGTCAGTCTATGGTAGTTTCTGAGGCCTCAGTTTGTGTTGGACTATACTGTTTAGGCGTTCCTTTTGTTTTGGTAAATGGACTTGCACCTACTGTATATAGCGCTTTTCTAGTCTTCCGTCCACTCAAAGCGCTTTACACTACATGTCAGCATTCACACACGCATTCATACAGTTATAGCAGAGGCTGTATCCAGCATTTTTGGAGCTTGACTCATACTAGGGCGTCTCATACTCTGCTGCTTTGACTTTAAACTTGTTTTTATCTCTCTAAGTTATGAGTGCCCCAACTTTATGAAAGGGCAATACTAAATCAGTGAGTGGAGTAGCCCTTTAAGATTAAGAAACTAACATGGTGTCAATTAACTATTGAAAAAAAGGTCAACATGTCCCATCTTGTGCTTCAAGTCAGCATTGATTATTGCAATATTCAAGCTAGCAACTTTACCAAGTCTTTGGAGTTGTAAATGGTAAATAGACTTGCATTTATATAGCACCTTTCTTGTCTTCTGACCACTCAAAGCGCTTTGCACTACAAGTCAGCATTCACACACGCACACACACATTCATACACTGATGGCAGAGGCTGCCTTGCAAGGTGCCAACCTGCCCATCAGGATCTAATTTTAAATACTCATTCACACACCGATGGCACAGCCTTCGGGAGCAATTTGGGGTTCAAGTATCTTGCGCAAGGACACTTCGAAATGTGGATGAGCTGGGGATCGAACCCTTCCGATTGGTGGACGACCTGCTCTGCCTCTGAGCCACAGCTGCCCTTGTCCACTCAGTATATGTTTCGATGCATGAAGCACTAAAGAATGTGCAGGAAGCGGATCATGCAGATTCCCAAGGAGGAAGCTAACATGAAAAAATTACACAACAATACAAAAACTCTTTGATTTTTGAATTGGAAACCAAAACCAACTATTGAATTACAGAAGGTTAAAACTGGCAGTATCTTATCTTTTGTATTATCATGTACAATTCCCCTGAAGTAGAATGGGTAAGCATAAAAAAGAGATACCTAAAATAGACACCTAAACTGAAATTAAATTCCTGGCTATGCCATTAAAATACAGATACATCTTTCAGCTACAACCAGGTAGTGTTCTGAATGCTGAAAGTTGGTGATGGACCGGTTACCTCCAGTACTGATGTATATTATTGTTGGGTGTGTAAAATTGTAGTTTAGACAACGCTACTTTAAGCAGTTTGTCAATCCAGTCTGCAGTGAGATGGGGAAGGTATTTAAAATAGATATCACATTTGCACTACTAAATGTTTGTGTCTCATTTTCTTTAACTACAAGTGGATTTCAGATTTCAGTTTTGGCACTTTTGCCAGACATGCTTCTAAGGGTGTTTTTGATGTCCCCTGTCCAGTGCCATGTCTCTGGTTTTCCCAAGACCCAACAGCAACGCGGTCCACGGCAAGAAGGATAAGAGACTGATGGCGGAAGTGAATGCATCGCCGCTCAAGCATTTTGTCACAGCAAAGAAGAAGATCAACGGGATCTTTGAACAGTTGGGGGCCTACATCAAGGAGAGCGCTTCGTTTCTAGATGGTAACCCTCCCGCCTTCATTTGCTCTCTAACTCCTTCCACACGTGCACTATTGCATTATGATAATCTGAAGGCAATTTAACATGTTGGTCTCATATCTGAATACCTGGGTGACTTGTATCTATCAATCATTTATCATTTATTAATGACCACACGACTGAGGTTGGTGGAATTTGCTTTTCACAATACAGCAGTGTCGATAACATCAAAACGTAGACATCACATTAGACACACGACTAACACAACAGACGTTATTCACATTTTACCACAAGATGAAATTCACAGACTCTATTTACAAAGGTGTGAAGTGCAGTGCTTCTGTCATTGTTAGTGAGACGTTTTCAGAGTTCTTATTGCAGTGGGGGAAAACTTTTTATGATTTGGTAATGATAATGATTTGGCAGGCACAGCTGCAATCTTACTAGGTCGGACATGTAGTAATATTTCCGTATCGCTTTTCAACACAGAACAACAAGTCTGAATTAAATGCAATGGGGATGTCACAATACCAGAAATCTAGTAGTCGATACCAATACCAGTGAATTTCCATAATTCTCGATACCCAATTCGATACCACGGTAAAAAAAAAAAAAAAAGAGGAAAATGATGAGACTTTATTCCTCAGGTATAGCCAATGACTGTAAGAAAACAGCCGAGGCTGTACACACACTCTCTCTCTATATATATATCCTCAGATTGCAAGCAGTAGTTCAAATTCACTGACATGGTGACAGACCATTAGACCATTAAATATTTATTTAAAATGCTAATATTATATTTTGATGACGGATGACACAGACCGGTTAGGATGATAGCCTACTACTACTACTACGAGCTATGGTTACATTACGTTAGCCAAAACACGGTAGCCTTCAGCGTTTTGCCATTTCAAGCGTTGTACTTGGCTACAAAACAATGCCAGCTGTCTCAAACAAAAATACTGGTAACGTGTCGGCTATATCAGGATAAAGATAACAAGTGTAACAAGTAGTTGTTGATTTAACGTTAACATGAATTGAAACTCGCTCACCGCTGCTTGCAAAGTCATTTCTGTTTCCTCTGGGACCTGCATGAATCTGGCATTAAACATTATGATATCAGTCTGAAAACATGCCAAATCTGATATATAGTTTGGTGTGATACTGTCAGACTACAAAGGCTTATCTATGGAAACTCCACATACTGTATAACCGGAATGATTGACCTCTGTTTGATGACCTCCGCATGTTAGATACCTACAAAAATGAAGAGCTGGACCCGGTCACCACAGAGGAGCAGGTCCAGGAGGTCCGGGGTTACCTCGCCAAGGTGGCAGGGATTGGAGAAGTGCTTGCCCGCAGGCATATGAAGGTGGTCTTCTTTGGGAGGTATGTATATCTGTTTCTTAGCCTTTCTCTCTCCTTTTAGAACTTACTTTATCTATATTGAATCAAAATTACTTGTTTTTAATACAGCCACCTTTTGTTTCTTATTTTTTTTTCTTTATTAAAGGTCACATATAATGCAAAATGCACTTTTATGTCCCTGGTGTGTCTGCAGACCCCCAAAGTGTCAGAAAAAAACATCCTCTCTCTTTTTCTCCTTCTGCATCTATCAGAAAACCTGTGTAAGAACGAGCGGGTCAGAATTCTATTTAAGTATTATTTGCTGGAGCAAAATTGTCAGGGAAACCTGTAATCTTGGCTGAGGATGTTGTTAATTTCTCTCTGATTTCGGATCGGATTCCTGCTGGAATGTGTGCTGTGTGAAGTTTTTGGTTTAGAAAATGTTTTACTCCGGTTATTATTCATGGTTGAAGCGCCGCCAAACTAAGGGTAGCTCACACACAGTGAATCCCCGGCTGCAGTGACGCTGTGTAGACGACAATTGATTGAAACGCTGACCAATCAGAGCAGACTGGGCTTTTTTGGGAGGAGGGCTTAAAGAGACGGGCACTGAACCTCGCTTTTCAGACAAAATACAGGCATATTCAGGTAGACAATATGCGAAGAATAGTGTTTTTTGAACAATACAGTATGTAAACATGTTCTAGTAGAAACCCCAAATACACGTATGAATGTGAAAATCGGCATAATATGTGACCTTTAAACAAATCCAAATCTGTGTAGCTGTAAAAAAAAAAATCTACAAATGTTAAATTTGACCTGAAACTAGAGGATTAAACATCAACTCAAAGTAAAGCTAGGGCATTGCTGACAGGCCTGTTGTTTGTTCTATAGGACCAGTAATGGAAAGAGCTCAGTGATCAATGCCATGCTGTGCGACAAAGTGCTGCCGTCTGGAATAGGACACACTACCAACTGCTTCCTGAGGGTGGAGGGCACAGATGGCAATGAGGCCTTCCTCCTCACTGAAGGCTCTGAAGAGAAGAAGAGCATAAAGGTCAGCAGAGCTCACTGATCATGCAGGTCAAATTGTCTCCATTCCAAAACACCATACCTCAACAACTCCAGTCTGTAGAAGTGGAACGTTGGTCTTTGCTGTGAATGTGAACTCATCTGATGCTGATGTTGTGTCCGTTTACAGACGGTGAACCAGCTGGCCCATGCTCTCCACCAGGATGAGGACCTGGATGCCGGCAGCTTGGTCTGTGTCATGTGGCCTAAAGTCAAGTGTGCTCTGCTGAGGGATGATCTGGTGTTGGTGGACAGGTCAGACACAAGTCAACACTATTTAATCAACAAATCATCTCCATCACCTGTTTGTCACATGAGCTTTTTTTTGTGGCAAAAGGCAAACAAATGACTCTTACTAAGCTGGCATATGCATGCTATTATTAAACGCTTATTATGCTCATGCTCCAATGGTGGAATAAAAATAGCAATACTAATCAATTCAATTTATTTTTATATAGCGTGAAATCATAACAGAAGTTATGTCGAGACACTTTTTATATAGAGCAGTTTAGACCCTACCAAACATAATTATAGTGTATTTGATAGGGTGAGGAAAATCTGGCATTGCCATTTTCAAAGGGGTCCCTTGACCTCTGACCTCAAGATATGTGAATTAAAATGGGTTCTATGGGTACCCACGAGTATGCTAAATGCAGTACCTGTGAGGGTTTCTGGACAATATTTGTCATTGTTTTTGTTGTTAATTGGTTTCCCAAGATAAATATATACATTTGCATTAAGCAAGCATATTTGCCCACTCCCATGTTGATAAGAGTATTAGATACTTGAAAAATCTCCCTTTTAAGGTACACTTTGAACAGATAAAAATGTGTGATTAATCCCGATTAACTATGGACAATCATGAGATTTATCGCGACTAAGTATTTTAATCGATTGACAGCCCTAATATTTGACAATTAATCAAAAGTTAAAATTGGTAGTAGTAGTAGTAGTAGTAATTAGTGATATCACAATACCAGACATTTAGTAGTTGATACCAATACCAGTGAAATATCACAATTCAATGCCAATTTGATACCACTGCAAAAAAACAAAAGTAAAGCAATTAATCCCATGTACTCCAACATCCACTCCTTTATTACCGTTTGCATACTGGTTTTTGTTAAGAAGTTAAACAGGTCATAATTCCCTCTCTAATATCTCTTTTATATTGCTGTGAAAACATCTCTCCTCTCTCCTTCAAACAACTGGATCTATTCAAGTTTCTTGCCAAAAACTACATTTTACAAGATTACATTTGAACACATCATGATAATGTTAGGATTTACCTTCGCCCAATACAAATTATTACTGAACGCATCGTGATATAAATCAACGGCACCTCCTGTGTTGAAATCATCAGAACGAGAGCTAGTTAACGTTAGCCGTTAGCAGCCGGTAAGCAGCACAGATCTGCACGGAGCAAACCGCTAACATTAACTAGCTCTCGTCCTGCCGATTTCAACCCGGATTTGTTGTTCGCAATGTAACATCATCAGGGAAAAAATCAGGTGCGTCCCCTGGACGCGTAGATAGTGAGTTTATTGTGTTCCAAACACATTTTCTGTTGTCCCTGGGACGCTAAGCAGAGGGACTGCTGTTTGCTTATTTTACTTTCTGTTTCCCCCTCCAGCCCAGGTATCGATGTTACCACAGAACTGGACAGCTGGATCGACAAGTTCTGCCTGGATGCTGATGTATTTGTTTTGGTGGCAAACTCTGAGTCCACACTAATGCAGACGGTGAGACATGACATGACTGCGTGTGTCATTCTAAACGGAGCCAGTGTGTTTGAAAAGAGCAAGTGGTCTCTGAAGAATCTGTAGTTTGAGACAGATTCTGTCAGTCAGCTCCAGAACTAAGTGAACTGCTGTATGATGAGATAGTGGAATAATCTGCAGGACTGTAAGGGGCCATGTCCACCATGTGTTTTGTGGTAAGCTTTTTCTCCCACCCCATCTCCACTGTGATTGGACGTCTGAGTAAAAAGTGACAGTGAGGAGCGTAGCTTTTTACCCAAAGTTGAACATTTTTCTACTCTTGGATACCAGAAAAAAAAACATACATGCAGCAGTTCGGCACTGAATAGATGCTCAGCGCCTTGTCACGCTGCTGGCGTTTTTACCATAGTGTAAAGATGAGGCTCTCCCATTGCAAAGCATTAAAAAAATACGCTGACATCGTCAGGTAAAAAGCTTTGGTGGACACGGCCCCTAAATTTCGATGCAATGCTAATGTTTTAAATGTGTGATGTCTTTTAAAACGGTTGTAAATGATGTCTTTCTACAGGAGAAGTCCTTCTTTCACAAAGTCAATGAGCGGCTCTCCAGCCCCAACATTTTCATCCTCAACAACCGCTGGGACGCCTCAGCCTCAGAACCTGAATACATGGAGGAGGTCAGTCAGCTTCACTCTGGCAAAGCGTCTACACCTGGGAACACACAGAAATTTAAAATGTGCCACCATATTTAACATTTCGTAGAAGTGTAGGGATGTCATGAGAACAGATACTTCAAGTTGATGCCAAAATTCTGAGAATGTGACGGTACTCGTATTTCTATAGTACCACAGTACCATAGGCACTGTAGGTACTGGGGTGGGCTCACGACTAATGGCGTCCCGTCATCCTGGGGAGGCGAGGACAATAGAAAATGTGTTTGGGGTGCAGTAAACTTACTATTGATGCATCCAGGGGACTCAACTTATTTTTTCCGTTATAATGCTACATTATTAACAACAAATCCGTGTTGAAATTGGTGGCCGATCGATCGGACTCCCTGAACAATGTCCTGAACAAAATGCGGCAATAAATCCAACAGAAATTAAAATAAAAGGCAGGACAACACAAACCATTACAATTTCAGCACCTCTCAATGGATAGTGGTTTGAAATGCAGCACCAAAGCTCATTGACTCAATAGAGCGCTGATAAGCACCTCTTGTATTTCATGCCATTTTACGTTTGTTTTGTTTTTTAATGTTGGTTAATGGGTGTCGGGCTATCAAAAGCAAAATTAACAAAAACTGACATCCCTAATTCACGGGTATCCTCGCACCTAGAGCTTCCTCCTTGCACCCCTGATTAGTACTTTATAGTCTTTAAAGGTTCTCTATATGATATCCAGAGCATTAATATAGCGGCAAACATCTACTTGCTATGTAAAGATATAGAGGAGTAAGGTCTACCTGAGCAGAGAACTAAGTCACTCTCCTTCTGTGTGTGTTGTAATCCGAGCTTCTCTGTGCTTTGTTGACATGACTGAGCCTGCAGTACGTGCCTTTTAGCGCATATGAGTGTGCCCCACGGGCTTGCTCATGGCCACCGCTCTGCACTGCTCTCATACGATGGTTACAGCTGATAACGTTCAACATCGTTGCGTAAACGTAGTGTTAACCCTCCGGTTCCCCCCCCAGGTAAACACTGATAGCTCTGTCAGCACTGTTGCCGTTGTTTGCACTGTTAGCACCGTTAGCTGCGAGCCACCGGCTCAGCTGTTGCCATGTTGAGAGCAGCATGAGCAGCACAGAGAGTGTGGAGGCAACAGATATACTCCATCTGGTCTGCTGGAAGTGACCCGAGGATCACCTCCTGCTTCACAGGCCTCTGCACCCCCTGACTAATATCCTGTATCCAATTTTAAAGCCTTCTCAGTGACCCCCGGTGTTATCTAACCTTGTTGATAATACAGTTAACAGGTTTTATTTGCCCAGATTTGAAAATATCTACAGTTGAGACATTTGTTTTTGGTTCATTCACAGGTTGTTGAATGAATAGGCTGAAAGCAACACACATATACGACAACAGTTTACCGACAGATTGTTTCATCTTTCTTACATTTTTCCCTCAAACTAAAATATATGGCAGCAGCTTGGTGGCTCAGCGGTTACCATGGTTGCTCTACAATAATAAACAAAGTGCATTGTTGTTGTTGTTGTGTCAGGTTCGCAGGCAGCATATGGACCGCTGCACCAATTTCCTGGTGGATGAGCTGGGTGTGGTGGACCGAGCCCAGGCCAGTGACCGCATCTTCTTCGTCTCTGCCAAAGAAGTACTTCAGGCCCGTGTGCAGAAGGCTCAAGGAATGCCCGAAGGAGGTGGGGATGCTAGTCAGTCAATCATCGCAATAGGGCTGGGACGATTTGATAAGTATTGTGATTCTACAAGAATTGCGATTCGATACTGCGAAGTCAAATATATATCAGTCATTGTCAGGAATTATTTATTACATTTTTTTCCAGCAACCCAAAAATCAAAGAATAAAGACATTTCCCTCACAAATTAGTGGTATTTTTTAATTTATAAGGGACATGTAATGTTTTCCCTTTAACACCTTATTTTAAAAACCTAACATAGTCACACGTGTATACTTCCGCTAACTTCGCCAAGTCCGTTTCTAGTTCTCTCCTGTCAGCTCCGTTCTCTTTATACATCCATGGTCAGCTCCATCGGGGCCGTTTGAATGCATTTAACATAAATGTCAGTATCTGGGTGCTCTACAGCGTCGGCCGATTTGACCACGGAGATGGGAGTGGCGGCTGGCTTGACCGCACGTTACGATAGGATAACGTTTCCTGTCCATGACAGAATTAGCATGCAGCTTTAGCCGTGATGTCTAGCTCTGCTTTTCCTACAATGTGTATACTTTACTGGATGTGTATTGTTTACCACTTTGGATTTAAAATGTGAGGGTGCAGGTTCGTATCCACGCCGACCCTTCGCCGTTTTCTCCTTTTTCGTTTCGGATCGCGGTGGCCGGCTGGTTTGTTTCGGTCGAAGGATACAGAATGGATATGACATCATGTTACTTAGACGACAACAATAAAAGCAGTAACTTCCTTTTGCCTCTGCATAGACTCAAAAATGAGGCAAATATATTGATTGTGGCATTAAAAAATCTATTTCAAAATCGTAAAAAAAAAGAAAAGAAAATCGCGATACATAGGCAAATCGTTTTTTGCCCCCACCCATACATTGCGAGCTACACATGGATAATACCACATGAAAAGACCACATTAAATGTGGACTGTGGAAAAATATTCTACAGTGTTCTACAGTAATACATTTTGTTGTCTTGTTTCAGGTGGAGCTCTTGCAGAGGGATTTCAAGCCAGAATGTTTGAGTTCCAGAACTTCGAGAGGCGATTTGAGGTAAGATCCTCGTACGTGTAACAGCTGGGAATAAGGTTTTAATGGGTCACAGATTTGAATACTCAGATGAATTTATAAGTAAAGTCATCTACCAGTTATTTCAGCCAGACTTAGAGTAGTGAGGTATCCACTGAATCACGTAACATATCCATTGTTCTTGAGTTGATGTCTGGATTGTCAGTCTGTCTGTTGCTGTGTGTAGGAATGTATCTCACAGTCGGCGGTGAAGACCAAGTTCGAGCAGCACACAGTGAGGGCCAAACAGATCTCCGAAGCCCTGCGCCGCATTATGGATTCCGTACACATTGCTGCACAAGAGCAGAGGTGAGTCAAAGCAGATATTATAAAGCAGATTGTTCAATGCGTGGATGGAGACGGTATGTGAACCAAAGACTGGAAACACGTGATCATCTGCCCTCAGATACCTTTACACTGTTACATATCGTCTAGACTGCAAGAGTGTCAGTTAGTTCAGACTGTAAACACTCTTCATCCAGAGATGGAATGATTGGAGAAATAACTCACATATATGGTTTTCATTGTAACAAAGATACAATCTACAATTTACTAAGGCTGGGACGATTCACCTACCTCCCGATTCGATACTATCACGATACTTGGGTGCCGATTCGATATGAATCGTATTAATAATAATAAAGAAATAAAGAAAATTGTGATACATAGGTGAATCTTTTTATTTTTCCGACCCCTACAATTTACAGTATTGTCAAATAACGATCGACTGTGTGTGTGTGTGTGTGTCTTGGTAGGATCTACTGCCTTGAGACCAAAGAGGACCGTCAGGACCGATTGGAGTTTATAGACAAGCAGTTGGACTTGTTGACCATGGACTGCAAAGCCAAGATCAAGAAGATTACTGAGGAGGTGGAGAGACAGGTGAACCCCAACACGACATCATATAACATACCTGCCTTCTCAGCAGCTGCAGTGGAACAGCTGGGCTTTAAGTTCCTTATTTAATCTCAACGGTGATTTGTGAAGTGATGGACTTGTGGGATCTGTTTCCTCACTTATCAAATTAAAGTCAAAAAGAGTCTAGTCAAAAAAAACAAAAAAAACAATTCAACTTTAATTTCAAGTTTATTTTCAAGTTCAACATGCGTCACAGAAGAAGTGTCCTGGTTCAGTTGGTTCTAACGGGGAACGTTGTCACCCCCCCGCTGTCTGCTCATGTTCAGGTGTCTAATGCTATGTCAGAGGAGATCAGGAAGCTCAACGTGCTGGTGGACGACTACCACATGGACTTCCACCCATCACCAGTGGTGCTCAAGGTCTACAAGAATGTGAGTATAACAGATATTCAACAGAATTATTTTGTCCTTAATGTGAGCTTCACAGGGCAAGCTGACATGGAGCCCAAGCCCTCTGTCTATAACCCACCGCTTTTTTTTCCTGCACATTCAGATGTGTTTTGTTTTAATGAGCCTGTACACAGCTGCCATACTGTCCACTTTGACATGGCAAGTTGACCTGTGGACAGATGCCAGTAGTGTTGCGCGGTATACATGGGGTTCCCGCGGGGTCTTAAAAAGTCTTAAATCCAATAACCCAAATTTAAGGCCTTAAAATGTCATGAAATGTCTTAAATACAATTTTGGCAGGTCTTAAAAATTGCAAGCGGCAGTCTGCGTTTGTGAAAGTCGCTCTATTCGCCTCTTTACATGTGTGCCTGAACAGTTTCATAATGAATCGAAAATACTTTTACACTTCTCAGCGGGTGGGCTGGCTGGTCCTCACTGAGCGCATTTACTCCGCGACGGTCCACACATTGCTCTAGTTCAGCTTTAGGGACAGCTTTAGTTTAGCACACCAATTTCTCATCAGATGTAATGCAAAATTTTTCATAGGTTAGTTTACCTTGACTCATACGATAGAAGAACGCCTGTCAGGTTTTGATGTTAGTCAACAGTGAAACAGAGATGTAGATTTCATCTGGTCTGTGATGGATGTGGTATGTTGGTGTCAGTATTCTGGCTCAGTGATCAGGCACTTCTGACTCAGCAGTTTATTTTTTTAACCGTTTCTTTGTTGTGGTTGTTTGTTTGTTTTTCTTCTAGGAGCTCCACCGACACATAGAGGACGGTCTGGGCAAGAACATGTCGGAGAGGTGCTCCTCATCCATCACCAGTTCCCTGCAGGCCACACACACTGACATGATCGGTAACACTTCTCCTATTTATACCTGAGATAGCATGTATGTTAAATTGTTTACTATGACTGTAGTATCCTTATGTGGACACATGTATGTAGCCACACTGTGTGTCACTGACATTAGTGCTCAATTATGACTGAATATGTTGTATTGATTCTTTGCTGTCTGTCTGTGTGTGTGTAGAGGGTCTGAAACCTCTGCTGCCCAACCCGGTCAGAGAGCAGGTAGACAAGCTGGTTCCTCGTCAGTGCTTCAGCCTCAGTTATGACCTGGCCTGTGACAAGCTCTGCAGCGACTTTCAGGAGGACATCAGCTTCCACTTCTCTATGGGCTGGACCATGCTGGTCAACCGCTTCCTAGGGGCCAAGAACACCCGGCGGGCCCTCATGGGCTACAACGACCAGGTAACACCACCTTGGTCAGATGATGCTCGTCCCTGAGACAATCCTGAAAATAGGTACAACCACAGGGCTAATTTGACCTATTTTACTAGTTGCAAAACAATCCAAGTTTTACATTGATTGGTTGATTTATGGCAACATCGTGTGTATCGCAACACATAGTGTCTATCCTTGAGGTCGAACAAAGAGAACATTTGGTTTCAGTCTTGTTTCACAGCTTTCATTAGTAGAACTGGCAGCAGATGAGTTAGTGATATGAACAAGTGCTCTGTGCTGTTCTCAGCTGTGTTCTCCCTGCAGGTCCCTCGGCCTATGGCCCTGACTCCAGTCAGCACCAGCATGCCTCCATTCCCACAAAGCTCCATGACCCAGGAGGAGCTGATGGTCTCCATGGTGACTGGTCTTGCCTCCCTTACCTCTCGTACTTCCATGGGTGTCCTTGTGGTCGGCGGCGTGGTGAGTATTAGTAGAGTAGTAATCAGGGCTCTAAACTAACTTTTTTCACCATCCTCCCAGAACCGTCCTGAAATACAATCCAAGCTAACTATTATCATTAGTTAATCATTCAAAGTGACATTTAACATAAATCGAACATCAAAAGTGGTTTATATATTTATGATTTATCCATTTTTGTTTTGATTTTGATGTTAACAATGCAGCTACATTTAATTTTAATATGTGTAAAAAGTAGCTTTTGCCTAATGTCATAGTAGCTCATATTTCTGCAGTCAAATTCTGCTTCAGTGTGTGTTTAGCTATCAGAGGGAGGAGGGTACCACCTAAAGCTTTGTTGATATGTGTGCAGATCTGGAAGGCAGTGGGCTGGCGTCTGATCGCCCTGTCGGTAGGTCTTTACGGGCTCCTCTACATCTACGAGCGGCTCACCTGGACCACGAAGGCCAAGGAGAGAGCCTTCAAGAGACAGTTTGTGGACTACGCCAGCGAGAAGCTGCAGCTCATTGTCAGCTACACTGGATCCAACTGCAGCCACCAAGTCCAGCAGTGAGCATGTTAAAACAGTTTGACAGTTATTACCATGCACCTCAGAGCAGTTATGATATCTAATCTGTTTAATCAGTGATTTGAAAGAAGAACCTCTTTGTTATTATAACGTTGTCTTCCCCTGTTTGCGTTCCTTCTGTCTGTGGTTATCAGGGAGTTGGCAAGTGTGTTCGCTCAGCTCTGCCAACAAGTAGACGTCACCCGTCAGAACCTCGAGGATGAGATCTCTGACATGAACAGCAAGATCGAGCTGCTGGACAGCCTACAGAGCAAGGCTAAGCTGCTGCGGTAAGAACCTTCGCCACACTCCGCATACATATACAAACAACCACACAGATTCATTGGTGGAGTGGTGGAATACTTCACCCACAAAATGACACTTTGTTTATCACTAACCCCTGCGTTACCTTGAAGAGGTACTTATTCTTGAAGAAAAATTGTTTTTCTAAAATAATAAACTCTAATAAATAAACTCAAGAGGGATTTAAACAATTATTATAATTTATTAATGTACAAAACATACAATATTTCTATCCTCAAAGCCACCAGACTCCGTTGACAGAAACAGTAGTTTTACCTTGCTGATCATTGTAAAACACACTTCATTCAAACTCAACAGAAACAAAATAAAACTCATCAAAACTGTCTTGGTCAGTCTTTCCACTGTTTCAACAATCACCAACTCTGGTTGCTTTTTACAGAAGCTTGACATTAGTAGTTTCAATTGTATATTATAATTATGCTTAGAGCTAGTGTTAGGAAGTTAAACAGGTCATAATTCCCTCTCTATCTATTTTATATTGCTGTGAAAACATCTCCATCAAACAACTAGATTTATTCAAGTTTCTCTTCAAAAACTTTGTCTAATGCTCATTTTTACTGAGCAGAGATTGAACACACCATAATGTAAACCTTTATAAAAAAAAAATTACGTTTTTTTGAACATTACAGCATGTAAACATGTTCTAGTAGAAAATGAAAGTACATACTGTATATGAACCTAAAAAATGATCATAATATGTGACGTTTAATGTGTGTGTGTTTGTTTTGTTGTGTTAGGAACAAGGCGGGCTGGCTGGACAGCGAGCTCAACATGTTCACCCAGCAGTACCTCCACCACAGCAAGTAAACCACACAGAGAGCATCCACCTGAGAGACTAAGCAACACCAGAGGGAACATTCGGTACGCCTGCTGAAGTTTCCCCCTCTAGTTGACACACACTTCTGTATTTTGAAGTTAATGAGAGGAAATACTCCACAATGTCCCGAACAGAGGAGGAGAAATGAAAGGGATAGTTTGGATATCTGATATGAGTGAAGGAGTTACCGGGTGGTTGTGATATGGATACATGGACTTGAGCTCAAAGGTGGGAGTCCCCGTGGTCAGCTGGTGACTTATCACACTAAAATATAAAGTTAAAAAATATATAAGATATTGAATATAAGCCACAACATGAATTAAAAATGTTTTAACCACAGACTCCAGAACTGAACAACATCCCCCTCAGTGTATTTCCTGTTGCTCATTCTTAAGCTTTTGGGCGCTTCCATGTTCAGTTGTGGCGATAATGCAAATGAGCATGAACCTGAGGGTCTCCAGATGGCTGATGGATCTGACTCCAGAACCGAAGTACAGCCTGAGCTCTCCTTGCATCCTTATTAACGCTGTTGAGTGACTTGTACCAGCTTCTGTCAGAACCCTCCACACTGTCCTTTTTAAATCGGATTCCAGTTAACTCTGCCATATTGAACCTGTGTAGATTTGATTCTGTATATACATTTTGAACACTGGACAGGTGCCATGCTGAAGTCAAAGGCAGTCCACATGAGGGAATGGAAGAAAGTGTCTTATGTTAGTAGGATAATGCAACATAATGTATTCCTCCAGTTGTAGTATATTTAGAAGAATCCGTTTAGAAATGATCTCGGTGGAGTTGGAGGTTGCCACTGGCAAAGAACTTGTATTGACATATTTTTGAATCAAAGTGAGTACTACTTTTCACTTTTAAAGCTTAGTTCTATGAGCACTAAGTAGAACTGATCTTGTACACACACATCCAAATGTTTTAGTTGAGCTTGTCACAGCTGTTCATGATCTCAGAGTGGAGACTTCACACACTGATAGGTGATTATTCAAACACATCTGATCTAGATATAAACCCCTCATCCTATATGTAGACATTTGTTGAGTGTATTTCCTTTATTGTTCCCTCTGAGAGTAAACCTATGTCTTCATTTTTGCGAGGATAAATTGTTTGGGCTGTGAAAAAGTTGAATAGATTTTAGCATGTTAAACAATGAAGGTGAAAATATAAGATTCCTGTATGTTAACTTAAAGGGTAAGGGTAACTTAAGGGTGCTTTTGTTGGGGACTATTTTCTGTATGGTGCAGAGGAATAAGATGTGTCACACAT
Organism: Sebastiscus tertius; assembly: GCA_916701665.1. Classification (NCBI taxonomy): domain Eukaryota; kingdom Metazoa; phylum Chordata; class Actinopteri; order Perciformes; family Sebastidae; genus Sebastiscus; species Sebastiscus tertius. The sequence continues at coordinate 111,164 of CAKAOH010028909.1, read as the reverse complement.
ACTACACACGCAATATGTTCAGTGTTGGTTCGGCTCTGCAGATAATATTGAAGAAATATTTACTGATTCTTTAACTGGACCTCTGTTATGAGTGACGATATAGCATAGCTACAGAACACTAGACCCTGACTTCAATATCAGAAATTTGACTTTTTCTTGGGATTCTAACTTTAAAGGTATAATATGTAACTGTTGTCGGTTCCTGTTGGCCACACCTCCACAGCTCAACGAGCAAAGAGGGAGGGAGAGAGAGAGAGCAGCGATGGTAGAGCGAGCTATAGAGTGACTGAAGAGAGGGAGCGGCGTTAATGAGAACAAAGCAACAAATCTGAGAAATAAAATGTTATTTTCCGATTGTTTTTACGTTCTTAAACGCACAACTAACTCTGCGGGAAGTTGCCGAATTTTGAATGTATACAGACTTCCTGTCTGCTGGCTGTGGCTCAGCGCTGCTCTCGTCAAACTACAGACACACACCGATCATAGCTGCACTCGCAGCACAGAGAGGAGCCGGGGGGATCACTGGAACACATGCACATAACTCAACCCGTTCCCATCCGTGAAATACGGCCGGTTTGCATCTAACAGAGTAAAGGGGGACCTGTTAATCGGCATCAGAAGCCGAGGGGCGTGACAGAGCCGCGGCATTTGACCACCTGAATGGGCTGCACACCCTGCGCGCTGTTATTGGTTGGGGGTTACACCCCGCCCCGTGGGGCCCAAAGGCTGTTTGCAGACGCCCAGAAGCATCCAGAGTGAAGCAAAATAAGAAGAAAAGAGAAAATCCAGGCACAGGGCTGCAGGGTCATTGCAGAAACAGACAACACCACACACTTCTAGTGGGGTTTTAGATCATTCTTGCATATTATACCTTTTAAAGACGCCTTCTAAATTTTTGTAATAGTGCTCATAGCATTTTCAAATCTCTAGAGCCTGTGAGGTGTATCAGCATACGCCATCTCTTAAGTAATAAATGTCAGTACAGACATGCCAAAGATATGTCAGAGGTCATTTAGAAACCCCCAGAAAGCACTGGAGTTTATGTTTACACTGTAACACGTCCCACTCAGCAGATAGACTGGTCACTATTCTCCAGTAACTAAATTGAAGGGATTCTCATCAGAGATGTTAAAGCTTCAGTAGTAATTCAAGTGTGGAGGACACCAGAGGCACATATTTTATTTCAGATTACCTGTCTCATGCACTACTGTCAGAATATAGAGACCATTTTATAAAAATAACTTTTTTTTTTTAAATCATATTTGTCCCATTTCTACCCACTGCTGCTTTAATGTTATGTATTTATGTAAAACAATGGCTCTGACTATCAGATTTTGATATCATTATGAGCCTATATAACCCACTATTGGTCAGTCTCTGCTTTGACACCTTACATTCGATGTTCTCAACAGCAACATGTTCTGATTTTCAAAACATCAGTATGGAGTTTAAGAGGGAACTTGGTACGTCGGGTACACTGAAACAAATGAGGGCGTGCAACTTAATTTTCAGCTTTTCTCTAATTCAACTTTTCTCACTATTTACAAATGACTATTTATAAATGACCTCAGGCACTAGAGCGTGTTTCATGCAGACCTAATTGTCTCCACACATCTAATAAACCAAATGTTAGAGGACAGTGTTCTCAATGTGAGATGGTACCGCTGACGACGGCTGCCTCTCGTGTATCATCACTACTCAGACCTTTTCTTTGTGCGTAGTAACGTTTTTTGTCTTGCACGGAATGCACACTGTATGTGGGCCAGGCCCTGTTACTGCAGAGGTGTCTATACCTGCCTCTCTCTGCCTCTGTCAAATATCACATTTCACTTCAAAAGGAAATGGAAGGAATCTGAACAACATATGATGACGTATTTAAGAGTGGCCAAAGTAACACCATTTTTTTTAAATTGAATTGTATTCTTGGTTTCTAAAATGTGTATATGATGTAATTTAATAATTTGCCTTTCATTTGGAAACAATGGGAAAGTGCTGAAGGAGACGAAACCACACCAGAGTGGATGTGCCTGAGTTTGTCCAGTATGTAAAAGTCTTGGTTTGATTGGGCCATGCTGTAAATTAAAAGCTATACAACTGTGTGTTGCCAAGTGAGCAGGAAGGCTGCCACACACAATGCTTCCTTCAGAGTGAAGATATGCACTTTATGAATTTGCTGCTTTTTGATTTTTTTTTTTTTTCTTCCATAAAGTTTGTTTTCCCCCAAAACTCCACTCTACGCTCCACAAAGTAGTTCTTGACTTCAGAGAGGTGGAAGTACCTGCATGCTGTGGCTGTTGTAGTTTGTTGTCTGGTTAAAATGTTCAAACCTATGTATGTAAAAAATAAAGGTGACCCCCATGCAAAAAAAGAAACCTGTCTGTTGAACATTTGTGAAATAGTTTCTGACTCCAGACCAACTGTTCTAATGTGCTGTGAAGCCAGAGAGTGCAGATGTCCGTCCCCAGTGATCGGCTGTAGGGATGCGCCCTAACTCTAACTACCACAGCTTTTTTTTTTACTGTTGCTAGGTTTTTAAATATTTTTTTATTGGCATCTGAGCCCGTCGGTGGCAAAAAGAAGCACTTTCAGTGGATGTAAATTGATGGTGAGGAGTAGCACAGTGATTACATTACAGCCTGTTTAGCGTCTGCTGTCTGCAGTGTACTCGCTCAATACTGGACCAATTTCAAAAATTGTAGTCCCCAATTAGTCACAAAATATGGGTAAATTGGGGCCAGGTTAAAAAATACAGAAGTTACCCTTGAATCAAGTCAAGTCAATTTTATTTGTATAGCCCAAAACGGACAAAACAAACACTGTTAACTTTTCCTGCTTGGAACCAAATCGATAATGATAGTCGCTCCCATCAGCGCTTCTCTCTCTCTCTCTCTCTCTCTCTCTCTCTCTCTACCACTCACTTTTCCCACATACACATACTAACTAAGCACTCTGCTCCAAATGACTCTATTCTCAGCTCCTCAGCTCCTTGCCGCTAGATACCGCCAGATGTTACACACTGCTCCTTTAATATAATGGTGTTGATGATGAGCTACTTGAGTTCATGTGATAGAGCTGTTGGGGGACAACAAAGGCTGGGAAACACTGGCCTACTGTCTCTCTCTCTCTCTCTCTCTCTCTCTCTCTCTCTCTCTCTCTCTCTCT
>CAKAOH010028909.1:2701-107982 GCA_916701665.1 Sebastiscus tertius | reverse complement strand
CTCTCTCTATGTGTTTGTGTGTGTGTGTGGATGGGTCATTGTGTTTGTCTTACCAAAAATCTGAATAATAACATTTGTTTTTACTGCACATTTTTGACAAATGTTTTTTTAGACTACACTTGATGAAATGATGAAAAAAATCACATTCACATCTTTGGTATCCGTTAAATCATTACAGGTTGATGAAATATTTGTTGTTCAGATTTGAATGTTCTTATAGAAATAAATGGAAACCAACATTTCTTGAAAATCTTAAACATCCACATATTCGTCCTATGACAGAAAATGCATTTATGTCCTTCCAAGCACATGTTCTTACCACAGCACGCAGCATTTCCAAAAAAAGGTTTGTTGTATTTTAGCCAGCAGATGGCAGTATCACATCTCTGATCACATCGCCTTCATTCAAATCCAAGTAGCCAGTTTATGGCAAACTAAACTACCACAAAACCCAAACTAAAACGGACACAAGCTGACAACATTTCATGGTCCCTTTTCTTAAAAGTTCCTAGAAAGGGTTTATTTGGGAGTTTCCGAAGGAAGTTTCTCATCATTGATTTGAATTTCTAAGAAAAAAACATGAATCTAATGATCTAAATTGAAGTCACATCTTCAGTTCAAGCTGATTATTCCTAAAAGAACTCACTGGAAACGGACACGCCTATTTGGTGACCTATGTTTTTAAATTTGAATGTACAATGGGACTAAGAAATGTATTGTTTAGAACCACACAGGAGGATAAACTGTCTGTTAATGGCTGGAGTGTGAGCTGTTGTGCTGTGGTGGAACTCATCACATTTAATCAAGAACTGTACTTGAGTACAATTTTCAGCTCCTTGTACTTAACTTAAGTATTTCCATTCCATCAAACTTTATACGTCTACTCCACTACATTTCTGAGGGAAGTATACTTTTTCTTCCTCCAGTTCAATCTTATTATATTATATTATATTATATTAGTAAAATAACAAGTAACTGTTCAGTGACTGTATTGTAGAGATGTAGCTACTTCTTACTGTACTAATTAAGATTTTTCATACAAAATGCATGATCACTCTTTAATTTATGATTCATTTGTTCCCTGCTAAAGATTCCTTCCTATCAAGTCGTTTCAGTCTATAATTGAGTCCTATCCCCCTTATTTTCTCAAGACGTGAAATAATACACCTGTGCGGTGAAAATACTTCAGCCTGCTTTCAATTTTGTTTTTATTTTCTGATTCTTGTGCAGCGACGTGCCTCTGTTTCTTTTTAACTAACAACAGGTTGAAATACACAGATTTGTACACTTGTTTTAAGAAAATAAGGTTTTTAAGAATCAGTTATAACCTTTTAAGATTGGGGCTTTTGCACTGTTAAAGCTGCAGTGGGTAGAAATGAGGCAAATATGATTAAAACAAGTTATTTTTATAAAACATGGTAAGACAGGTAATCTGCAAAATTTTAATGTGCCTCTGGTGTCCTCCGGTGTTCCTAATGGCATCTGCAAGATTACACAGACCGGAGGAAAACAACCAACCAGAGCTGATCTGGAGTCTGCCGTCCAGCTGCCGTCTCTGAGAGCCGGCAGTCAATCACTCGTGAACTCCGATCAAACTAGGCAGCGCTGATCAAATATGAATCAATATTCTGTTACTGTAATGCCTAATTCTTGCCTCAAATGTTTTCAGAAACATCTTGTAGTGTACTGTTTAGCTGTAAAATGAGACAGCTAAACAGCAAAATAAGAAGAAAAGAGGAAATACAGGCAGAGGGCAGGGTCTCTGTCCAGATCAGGGGTCAGCAGCCTTTACTATCAAAAGAGACGTTTTAGGTGAAATAAAAAAAAAAGAAAATCTGTCTGGAGCCACAAAACATTTGAGAATTGTGATGAAGGTAACGCAGTTTAGTTTAGTATATAGGTCTAATGCAGTGAGGGCCATAGTGCAAATGTACTACGGAGTATTAGGGACACATTGAGGGAAAAAAAATCGGAGATTTAGAAGAAGTCATAATATTACGAGAAAAAAGTTCTAATATTAAGAGAATAAAGTCATAACTTTACGAGAAAAAAATCGGAATATTAAGAAAATAAAGTCATAACTTTACGAGAAAAAAAAGAAAATAACACATAAAATGAATACTTTATAATATTGACTTTATTCTCATAATACTATGACTTTTTTTCTTTTAAACTTGTGACTTTGTTCTCAAAATCTCTGATTTTTTTTTCCCTCAATGTGGCCCTAATACTCCGTTGTACTGTCGTACCATAGACCTACAACAATGATAAATAAAAATGAAAATGTAAACAAAAAACAGTTATTCATTTCCATTTTTAAAAATCAACAGGGAGCCACTGAAGAGGAGCTAGAGAGCCGCATGTGGCTCCAGAGCTGCAGGTTGCAGACCCCTGGTCTAGATACTGACATCGCCACACACTTCTAGTGATGATTGAGAGGGATTATTTTTGTATCAGCCTATACATTGTTTTTTAGGAAATTCTTGCATATTATACCTTTAATGCAACAATACACTAACAAGACTCAAAAAAAGAAGATGGGGGAAAAGCTTTGGAGTTGTTTCACTCACAAGAACTGGGATGATAGTGGTCCATGCACACTACACAGAGCTACAGATGTAGTAGTAATCAACATTTTGAGGAGGAAATCCCACAGGGGGGCAGTGAAGCAGACAAAACTATACGTTTTCAGAGGTGAAAACTGTACCTGGTGTGCACACCAGGTACAGTATGGTACACTCACACGGCATCTCTTCTGCAGAGCTGAGTGAACTGTCTGCAACCACTGATGTGCTCATTCTGCTGCACTCCTGGCCCTAATGCTGTTGCACCACACTGCATGGAGCTGTGGGCAAATTTAGTATATTCATACATATTATACCTTTAAGTAAAGAATCTGTATACTTCTCCCACTCCTGCTGTTATATCAGCAGTGGAGCAGAGTGATTCTTAATCTTTATTAATAGTCAACAACGTATGAAACAAAATGATAAGATCAAATCTGAACTTTCAGTCGCGAAATTAAGACTGCGAGATGCTGTTGACTGCTCAGATAGCTAGTAAATGGACCTTACAAAAATGGAGCTTACATTATCATACACAGCTTTTATTTATTTATTTATTTCACTTTCCAACATGTTCATGTAAATAGTTAGCCACATGCTATGGAATGCCATTTCATTCACTATTAAATACATAAACAAATTCATGAATAAATATGTCTATGAAATAAGTAAGTATGGCTATAAAATAAATCCTGAAAAAAGAGGAAATAAATATATAAATATATGTAAATATAAATATATAAAGTAGTCAAAATAATTTTATAAATAATATAGGTTTTTCAAAGGACTTTTATTTTGTAATTCCACATTTATTTCTTTTAAAATATACAATTTACCTCATGTTGAAAGATACTGTAATTGTACTAATAATTATAGTATTTTTTTCAAAGGTCTGTTAAAGGCTATGTTTTATAGAACGTTCTTTTTGTGGCCGTATGTGGCTTGCCATTTACGTGAAAATGATGGAATGTTAAAAAAATGAAGCTGTCTGAAAGTGTGTTTTTGTGCTTCACTGCTAAAACATAGTATTCATATATATATACTTTATTCACATTTTATCAACCTTTACAACATGTAGTGCTCGTTCCAGATGGGGGAGCTGCCAAAAGCATGGTTAACTGTTAAGACTGCAGCTTTAGTGGCCAGGGTTCAAATCCCCAAAAATGCCTCTAAATAATCTTAAAAGAAACTGTTAATTAGTGCATAATAAAGGATTTATTTACCTTAATAAGCATTGTGATCACTTTAGATATAGACATTTATAAGAAACTCAAAAGGCTCTTAACATTCTTAAGCAGTCTATAAACTTAACGTTTCTTAGTTTCTCTGATGCTATTATTAACACCTATATCGTCTTATTGACACATATTCATGCTAATAAGCACCTTATAAGGACTTACAAGGTCTTTATTACCTATTAACTAACGCTTATTATGGAACATTAATATATACCATGAAAAATAACAACAATAAAAAACATGTTAACGCAAATTTGTTTTAAGGCCACTAATTTCTTTTCTCAATTGTGAAGCTAGAGTGAAGATACTGGTATCATATGAAACTAGAAAACATCCAATGAACCATGTCATACTGGCTTGTCGCGAGGAAGGATAAATAATGCTACAAACTTACGCTACATCTTGGCGTGGAGAAACTGGCATTGCCATTTTCAAAGGGGTCCCTTGACCTCTGACCTCAAGATATGTGAATGAAAATGGGTTCTCTGGGTACCCACGAGTCTCCCCTTTACAGACATGCCCACTTTATGATAATCACATGCAGTTTGGGGCAAATCATAGTCTAGTCAGCACACTGACACACTGACAGCTGTTGTTGCCTGTTGGGCTGCAGTTTGCCATGTTATGATTTGAGCATATTTTGATGCTAAATGCAGTACCTGTGAGGGTTTCTGGACTATATTTGTCATTGTTTAGTGTCGTTAATTGATTTTCAATAATAAATATATACATGCATTTGCATAGAGCAAGCATATTTGCCCACACTTGATAAGAGTATTAAATACTTGACAAATCTCCCTTTAAGGTACATTTTGAACGGATAAAAAATGTGCGTTTAATTTGCAAATAATCACAATTAGCTATGGACAGTCATGCGATTAAATATTTTAATCGATTGACAGCCCTAATTATAAATTAACCATAGATCAGAGAAAAATATGAAATTTGTGAGGCTCAACAGATTGAATTTGGTAGGTATATTACAGTGGTGGTAGTGTTGTGGTTTCTTGTCGAAAATATTTAGAGATTTCTTTCTAGATGGAGCAAACAGTTCCTTTTTTTTTTTTTGCCTTGAAACATCAGGATAGGGTTGAATATTCTGTCTGATAGGGGAAAAATTGGCAACAGTTTTTTCCAAGTATAGGGTGAGGCAGGAGTAATCAAGCCATTCTGCTACTTTCTCCATTACTGATGCAAGTTTATTTGCCACTTCCTCAGCATTTTTTCCATGAGTGTAGATAACGGTGTCATCAGCATATATTTATACATTTACTGACATACAGAGGGGAGGTCATTGATGTAGAGACTGAAGAGTAAAGGGCCAAGAATAGATCCCTGTGGTGTTCATCGAGTTCATCCTTGGAGACGACAGAACATTATTAATCTGTACACATTGGCTTCTGTCTGATAAGTATGACATCATCCACTTAAACCTAAAACCCACTAAAACCCAAACCAGTAGGCAGAATGTTTTTGGCATCATTGGACAAATATTCCATAATATTCTTTCATCATATTGTAATTCAATTGTTCTGAGAGAAAACTAGACTCCTGCTCCTCCTCATGGCTCTGTTTTCAGGCTTTAAAATATCTACCTTGTGACGGGAGACTTTTAACCAGTCACAGGTCATTTCAGAGAGAGAGCGTTCCTATTGGCTGTTCATTCAACTGAGGCAGCTGTCAATCACTCGCGAACTCCGATCAAACTAAGCAGCGCTGATCAAAAATGAATCAGTATTATGTTAATGCCTATTTCTCGCCTCAAATGTTTTCAGAAACATCTTGTAGTGTACTATTTAGCTGTAAAATGAGAACGTTTGATCCGGCTGGTGGGCGGTGCTTGAAATTTTCCTCGACTAATCTCAATGTGGCGGCCATTACAGTAACGGAATATTGATTCATATTTGATCAGCGCTGCCTAGTTTGACCGCTTGATCAGAGTTTGCGAGTGATTGACAGCTGCTCAGAGACAGCAAGGCTCCAGCTTCGTTCTGATTGGTTGTTTTCCTCCGGTCTGTGAAATCTTGCAGATGCCATTAAGAGCACCGGAGGACACAGAGGAACATGATTTTTTTCAGATTACCTGTCTCATGCACTACTGTCAGGTTATAGTGACCGTTTCATAAAAATAACTCCTTTTAATCAAATTTGCTCCATTTCATCACTGCAGCTTTAATGGCATTGGAAGAAAAGTTAAAGTCAGAAAGTTTGGAAAGTAAAATATTCTGGTTGACAGTGTCAGATGCTTGGTGAACAAGCCCACAGTACCTCCTTTGTCTAAACTTGGACTTGATGGTTTCTAAGAAGTAGCAGCAAGCCGTCTCTGTTGAGTGATTTGCTCGGAAGCCAAGTCGCATTGGATGAGGAAGGGTGAAATTACCACTATCTAGCTGTGCAGTTAGCAACTTTAGAAAAGGCCGCTGATATACTTATTGGTCTGTCGTTATTTACTTCATGTGGGTTTCCAGCTTTAAAAACAGCTGCTATGATGACTGAATGATAATGAATGATTATCAGTCCAGCCCGTGTATATCGTTTGCCTATGAGTTAGAGAATGAGTTGATCATTCATTGCTAGGAGTAATGGAGGCCACAGAAATGAACTGATGACCCAATTCTAAAACTGAGTCGATAAAATAGTTATTGAAAGTAGTTGCAATAATAGAGTTGTTATCGTGCAGCATTCCGTTCATCTTCATGTCTTTTTCAGAGTAAGAAAAGGCAGTGGTGGTGGTGCAGATGTTTGACACGTAGATGTAAGCAAGGATAAGAGCAATATTATATAGATCTTGTCAAATTCTGACGCACCTAAAACCGACTTTGAGCGGCTTTAACTGAGACCTGAGTGGTCGCGGGTGATCCCGACTGACCTTACTGTCTTTCAGAGGCTCCAGCAGGTTCAGTTTTAGGGCTAGAGTGAAGATACAGATATCATATGAAACTAAACCGAAGGAGTCTATTGGTACCAATCACGCCATACCACCTTTTTGGGAAGGAGGTTAAATAACGCTCCAAAGTTGGGCTAAATTTTAGTGAGGAAAAAACTGGTATGGTCATTTTCAAAGGGGTTCCCTTGACCTCTAACCTCAAGATATGTGAATGTAAATGGGTTCTATGGGCACCCACGAGTCTCCCCTTTACAGACATGCCCACTTTATGATAATCACATGCAGTTTTATGCATGCAGTATAAATGTGTTATTTTTGCCTGTTCTAAAATGGTGTATTTGAATGTTTCTGCGTACTAGGGTCCCTAAACAATCTTGGAATTACATGCATTTAGTATCACTGTAAAGCTGAGACTCCTGTGGATCCAATGAGCTTAACTGTATTCATGTGTGATGATGTTAGTCCCCAAAGTAGCCATTTCATTGTAGTGAGACCATTTTTTGGAATTTGACCTCACTGTATAAAATGACCTGTGGTGACCTCTAGGATAATCACAGCCTCATGAAACTTTATAACCACAAACTAGAGACCTAGAGCATTCAGAGGATGGATGGCTTTCCTAGGTATACTGACAATAAGGGGGTTTCTGAGCAGTTTACACAACAGAAGTGCTCGCCATCCAATCGCTGAAAAATGCAATCCTTGCAGAAATCTACAAATGTTAAAAGTTTTTGTCACCAAATCACAGCATGTCTTTTTCTATGGCGTTCCAGATCTTGGTGTCTCAATGTGGTATTTTGGAGGGATTATTGGTAATTTTTATCAATTGTCGATAGATAAAAAAGAAGGTTAAATTTAGCACCAAATCTGTGTAACAAATGTTATCAACCCAAAAATTGCTGCAACAACTCTTGAGATATAAATGAGCATGGGAACGGCCATCATATACTTCAACCGTAATGTTCTAAACCATTATACACTTTTACAATTTATTTTAAATAATTCATTCATTCATTCATGTTTATTTCTAATTAATGACTAGAGCAATTTGACACACAGTGCTGAGCGGCATCTCAAATTAATCCTCAGCTCCCCAGCTTTCTTGATACACCACTTCTATGTGACATCTACTGCTGACCTGCTATCTCCCCCTAAAGTCCCCCTAAAAAAGAAAAAAATGGGTCTATTGTGGGTCTCAGAGGGTTGAACCGGTCAGAGTGAGAGTGCCGTTCTGTCCCATTCAGCCTGCGAGGCGAAACAAGAGAAAGACATGCCACTTTACCTTGTTGCTTGTTAGGATGATGGTTTTATAGTGTATGAGTCTTTAATGATGAACTTGCAGCAGGCTGATAGTCAAAGTCAGCCAGTGTCCACCACATAGGTTTGATTTCTTCAAACGCATTCTGATATGTGTTGTAAACCCTGTTATGATATGTTCTGTTATCAAGAAGACTAGTGTTCAATCTGAGTTACAGTGACAAAATAAGACAAGATGTAAAGTCCTCAAAAAGTGGGCTTTAATCGGTCTCCAAACTCCCCTCTTTCCATTCATATCATTACAAAGAACCCCATTCACACACAGACAGGAAGATTTGGGGATGAGAATACACAGTGATGACTTGGATCCGTTACATTACAAGCTTTTTCACGGCACTCACACAGTTTAAGTATAATGTAATTCATGTATTTCTTCTTCAGGACGGACACTTGTTGATAGATCAGAATTTGATGTGATTTAATGCTTTAATGCTTTAATGCAGTAGATGCTTTGCCAGATTTAACACAAACATATGATCCTGTATGAATCCTCATCCAGCTAACTCGACCCTTTGAACGCAGGTTTGATTTGTTTGTCTCAGATTAAGTTATCTTGAATAACAGTGTGCTTTTATTTTGAGATAAAGATAACACAAGTAGAGAGTCTAAACCATGATTAGCAGTCATGATTGGCTGAGTGCTGTTGGGGCGGCTGTGGCTCAGAGGTAGAGCAGGTCGTCCACCAATTGGAAGGTCGGCGGTTCGATCCCTGGCACTGGGCTTTCCATTAACTTCAATGTAAACCCATCTGTGGCAACAGTTAACGCTCTGAAAAAGGGAGGAGAGGTAGATAGGCTCAACAAACACAAGGCTGTCATCCTGTTTGTGTTCTGTGCGTTAAGTTTCACTTTCATGTTACAATCACCTGTTTGTTCGTGTCTCGGGTTCAAAACATTCAGATTCATTTTCACTCTACAAATGTAGTAGTTTTAAGCCCAACCGTGTTTTTTTTTCCTAAACCTATCTTAGTGATTTTGTTGCCTAAACCTAAAGTGACGCCAAGGGGACGTGACAGAGCGCCAGAATGTGATGAGTTAGGATGAGAGCGTGTTGGATTGGATGGCATGGCCCTGTGGTTACAGAATACACAATTCTCTTGGGAGGTCATTTAAGGCATAAACATATTACTACTATAACATTAGCAGATTAAACTCTAGATATTAAACTGTATGACAAATGTCCAGCAGAATTAGTTGAGTAATTAATCCAACTGTATATAATTTATGTTAATGATGCCAGAATTTGTACATTTTAGCGTTGTAAAGAGAAATCCCTAAATGTCATTATTACCACATTTAGTTGTATATATTTCTTTTCTTTATAGTATCCCAAACTATATTCAGGATTGACACTTTTTTAATTTAGAGATCTAATTTTATTGTGAGTTTATAGCCTTTTTTTGTCATGTAAAAAAAGGTTTATTGTGAAAATATAACATTAAAGCCAACCTAGTTAGGAGATTTCTCCATAATTTCCATGTTCTCATCTGAAAAAAAGTGTTCATGTTTGGGTTTGTGTGTTCATGATTCACGTAACTGTGAATAAACAGGACATTTTGCTCTGATGACAGTTATAGATTCATTTTAAGGTGCTTTAAAGAACCAACAATTTCAAACTTGGGTCAACTCAACATTCAAATGAAGCTAACTCATTTAGCCACATACGCAGAACAAGGCCCAAGGCCCGATAGCTAGCATTTATTGTGTTGAATGTTTTGTTCCTTACCTTTCTGTGTTAGCTGTTAGCCTTTCATTATTGTTTCTACTTGAAGGACAGCATTTTGTAACCCTGTGAAAAGTGATTTATAAATGATTTGTATTATTATGATTATTGTTATTCTTTATGTTCCCTTTCCGTATCCCAGCTCCATCAGTGGTGCAGACCAACTTGGTCACAATGAAAGTAAAAAACCTTCGAGCTGAAGTCATTAATTTATATAATACAAACATTGTACTAAATGTACCAAATGGATCTCGTGCAGAGTGGAGATGTTATTCAACCGCTTAGCATCATCATGCTATCCACTTTTACTCCTGTGAAGAATTGCTCAATGAATAGACACTTCAGACAGCTATTTAGCAAACGAAATGCATCTTGCATGGTGGATCTGTGCTGCTTGATCAACAAAATGGCAACATTGATCCCGGAGGTGGCTCTCAGCCTCATGAAGGTCCCATGCTCTGTTGGCCTGTGAGCCCGTCTTGTTCTCGCTGTAATCGCCTGTGAAAAAACAAGTTAGCGATGCTTTCGACAGAGCCGTAACACGCCAGTAAACAGTAAAAAATACCCGACCATAAGAAATTAGCTATGTTTCCAGTGCTGGCTTTAACTTTTGGGAATCTTTGACTTTATTTTTGTATCTCTCACTGGGCACAGTATGACTGATTTCTGTCTTTTCTCTTTAGTAATGTTAAATATAGTTAGTTGCCTCACAAAAGGGACGATGAAATGAGGTCTATCCACTTTAATTGCTGATTTAAGTATAGACAGCTCGAAGCATATTTACTATTCACCTCCGGTCTCCTTCATTCCTCAGAACCTCAGTGTTTACCAGGAGAATGATCCGGTGCTGTCGTCTGTGTGTATTCATGTCGCTGAGGGCCTTCGGGGCCTGATGGGATGTTATCTGCGGGGCTGAAGTGTGATTCCCGACTCACGTGGAGGCACTACGTGTGAACTCGGATCAATTGAAGTTTGAACTTAGATGTCAGCCACGCATCAGGCTCGGTTTGGCACACTGCAGTGGAACTCCGAAACCCAAAGTCCCCCTGCAAAACCGACAGTTTATGAACCATGTCTCTGTATCAAATGCCCAGTCATAATCTTGATTACTGGGGTTTGGCTATGGTGGCCAAAACAGTCAGTGCCCCTTGAAAAAGGATGTTGAAATTGTATGGAAATAATTCCCTTCATTTGAAATTGGATTAGCGTTTAAGCTAACGTTTGGGTTTCACTTGTTTAGCGAGACCTCCATGCTTTCTAATGCAGAGGCAAAAGGACAACAGCCAATTTAGTAGCATAGTGCTGTCTGAGTATGGAACAGCCTGTCTGTCATTGGGATGAATGGATACAAGGCAGAGAAGAGAAGAAAAAGAAAAAGAGAGAAAAGAGGTTGAGGCCTCAGTTTTACAGTGTTCCGACCACATTTCATTGAAATTGTGTTTGGGAATATGTGGCACTAAAGTGGATCTTTACTCTTGAGGCCTTGACTCGAGGAGGGTCCCTGTGCCACAATCAAATCGAATCAAAACATCATTATTTCAGTTCAACACGCATATTCCTAAATAAAAACTTTTAGTCAAATGACCACACAGCAGATCTGGGACCATGTAGTACTCCAGAGTAAGAATGTCGTACACACTGCACAGAGAGGGGAGGAATGCAGCGTTAATGGAGGCCCAGTATCTCATAGAGCCATAATGGTAACCTTTGTTGCTAGACTGGCCTATCCCAGTTATTCAAATGCTGCTACATTTGAAAAGTAATATGTGCAAATAAAAATCTTGTTTATTTCTCCTGGCACTGATGTTGTGTGAATATAAATAAATTATATAGCAGCATGTTTTCTGTTTTTAAAGAACATGGACAAATGGATCTGACAGAAAACCTGCTATATTTCAAGTGTATTTATTGCTATTGCTTTATAAATGTTTTTTCAAAGAGGGTGAAAGTCATGTAGTCTGGAGCAGGCGGCCTGACTTTTCCTGTTTGGTGAACTGGGGCATTGTGGGGCATCAGACGCATCACTTCATGGCTTGGTCACCAAGATCGATTAAGTGAAACCAATTGACACCCTGCGTGGTAAATGGGGGCTGCTACTTTCATGTGGCTCACACAGACTCTTTTCTTTTTGGCATTTGTGAAGGCGCGTCTGATGTAACCGATTAATAGAAAAACAAGCATCCAGCCTATCACATGATATGGAGGCTACAGCACAGTGCATGTCAGCGGAGGACATGCTCAGACTACTGTCGGCACAAACTCACCGGTGCTTCAACGTTTCAGCTTCCATTCTGCTCTACTAGTTTGTTGGAGTACCTGAGGCCATTTGAAGTCAACTTGAAAAGTGATTATTATTCATTTCTAGAGGCCTGCAGAGGTCACATTATCCAGTAATTAAAAAGTGTAAAAAATAAAAATAAGTCAATAAATATAAAACAAAGCAAAGATGAGAGGAACATCAGAAAAAATAATATCATTTTGTGCATTAAATGTTGTCTCGTAACCCCTCAGGTTGATCTTACCACCTGTTCAGGGATCTTATTCACCACGTCTAAATATTATCTATGTAAACTGTTGTGAACTATTAAATCAGTTGCTTTTAAGTCTTTATGTAAAACATAAAGATAATGAATGGTCCAACCTTTTTAGGTATACCAATCTATTGTTAAAGCCACAGTTGGTAGAAATGGAGCAAATATGATTAAAAAAAGTATTTTTTTTATAAAACGGTCACTATATCCTGACAGTAGTGATGATGAGACAGGTAATCTGAAAAAAATCATGTGCCTCTGTGACCTCCGGTGTCCTCTGTTGTCCTCTGGTGCTCCTAATGGCATCTGCAAGATTTCACAGACCGGAGGAAAACAAGCAGTAAGAGCTGATCTGGAGTCCGCCGTCCAGCTGCCGTCTATGAGAGCTGGCTGTCAATCACTTGCGAACGCTGACCAAATGGTCAAACTAGGCAGCACTGATGAAATATGAATCAATATTCTGTTACGCTAATGCCTATTTCTCACATAAAATGTTTTCAGAATCATCTTGTAGTGTACTGTTTAACTGTAAAATGAGAAAGTTTGTGACCCGGTAGCTGTTGAGGTGTTGAGATCAGTCGAGGAAATACTAAGCACTGTCCACCAACCAGAGCAAAGCCAATAGGAACGCTCTCTCTCAATGAAATGTACAATATGCTGAAAGGTTATTATGGAATTTTTGCCCGATGATACCAAACATATTCTGCCTACTGCCACTTTAAGTGACACAAGCCAGCATGACTTATTCACTTTAAATTACACACCACAAAGTTACACCACTGCGTCCCTGTAATGAGATGAATACTGTTGCTTTTTGCATTTTAAGGTGTGAATAATAAACATAGCTCTTCACGTTAAGACATTTAATTTCAAATTGGGGATTCTCCGATGGGTCGAAGACAACCCCATCTGGAGATGAGCCAAGCCATGGAGCTTCAGGGTGGATTACCAGCTTACAAGGACAGCAGTTGACCCTCTTGATCTGGCCGTACTCATGAACGGCATCTGCTTCCATTTCAAGGCTACTTTTCATTGCTGCTGTCTGATTGATCCCTGGGAAAATCCTGTCAGCCAGCCGTTCTACAGAGCTCTGTTTAGCAAGGCTCAGTGTGAGGAGGTAAGTCTAGGTCTCCTTAGTCAATGCCAATCTGCAGAAGAACTTTGCCCCCTAGTTGCATTTTGTGAGCAATGTCCCAGGTGTGACCAAGAGACTTTAAGTGCAGCTGTTGATGTTCACTAACAAAAATGCATGCAGATGATTGTAGTCTGTAGCCAGCCAGTGGCGCATCCTGGTGGGCCAACACGTTCTCATCCCAACTCGTCACATACTGATGCTTCGTCAGACCCCTCAGCGTCACTTTTCGGTTGCAGTAAATGCGCTTACCTGGCAAACATTTCCTTGACCTGTAACGCAACCGGCAAGTCCAATAGATGTTGAGTCACAACATGACTTTGTTTCGACCCTTTGCTGACATGAAAACATAATCTTGTTATTAAGTGTTATTATTCTAAACAGATTATGCTATCATGTACATATATGGCCAATATGTATATGTTTTTCCAGCATCTCCGCGAGTTCCATTTAAGATGATTTTTCCTTGCGCACCAACACTAATTCCTTTGGCCTCCAACACATATGCAACAGGTGACATCAGTTTCACGTCGAGTTCGTCAGGGAGGGCAAACAAGTTGCAGGTGAGTTCGGAGAAGACACTGAAATTTAAAATGCAAATGTATTTGTAAAGACACTATGCTTTTACCATTTCCATACTAAAGTGTTGAGTTTGTTGCTACATGGCGTATTCTCAGAGATAGCAGGTTTTCGCATTTGTAACGTTACATACCAACTGAAGCCGAGGAAGCTAACACGCTAGCTGTGCGTTTTTGAAAATGAAACACGGGCATAGTTGGTTGGCAAAGCAGTTTTGCTGTGCATTAGTCCTGTGAACTTTTGGTTAATTTTAGGACCCATTCTTCTTATCATTCATTATTTTTCCAGTCGTTATTCATAGCAAGAGATGTGGTAACGTTAGCTTCTGAAGTTGCTGGCTTGGACTTGATGATTCTTAGCCGATTTCTGCTGCATTCCCCGTGCTCCTCGGATGGTCCCATTTCCCGAGTTTGGAAGTCGTTCTTCCGACTTTTATATTAGTGATTTATAATGTGTTTAAAGATGTTGAACTTTGGGTTAGATTAAGAAATTAGAATAGCCTAATGCACTTTACACCCCAAATGTTGTCTTTTGTTGAAGATTATTGAAGAGCTATGTATTAATGCTTAATTAAAAAAATTCATAACCAAACAACATATAATGGATAGATCTATCCAGCCCAGTATTGGTATCCTTTTGTTTTAAAAAACAAATGATCTCTAAATTTGGTATTTAGCATTTGAGTCACATCCCATTTTACAATCTGGGTGAAAAGCAGTAGTAATATCTGAATTGCATAACACTTTATCACACGTGTGTTTATTCTGTAACTGTAAAACAAGTTTCAACAGATTAAGAAATACTTATTTATCTACATGCAGCACAAGAGCTGTGCTTGTTATAAGTTCTGTTGGTGTGTCAATGTCCAATTTTATGTAGGCGACAGTGGAAGCTCTACTGAAAACTGCAAATTGGGACAAACTACAAAGTAACTTTTGATCTTTTTTGTGTGTGGGTATTTAGTAAAAAAAAAATTTTGTTCCAACATTTTATTTCCCACATTTCTAATACAACAAAAACAATATACACAAACTGACGGGGCAGGATATAACACATTAAAGCCCCTGTTCCTGTCCCTGAGCAGCATGGAGTCCAGCAATAAAGCCCACTTGATGTAATTGATTTAGTAAAAAAATTGTTTAAGAATTAAATTTCAGATAGGGGAGACCAGGGATGATAATAAAACCTTTTGTTCAGCCTCTGTAATGAAGGTTACAATATTGTAACCCTAGATCTATAAGCACAAGCGGAGCCCTCTACTGGACTCTATGGGTAATGGGGGTGGGAAAAAAGACGATTCACCTATGTATCACAATTTGTTTTGTGTTACGATTTTGAAATAGATTTTTTAATACCAGAATCGATATAATTACTTCATTTGAGTATATGCGGAGGTAGAAGGAAGTTACCGCTTTTATTGTTGTTGTCAGAGTAACGTGATATCATATCCGTTTAGTATCTGTCGCTCAAAACAAACAGTAGCTAGCCGGCTATTGCTAGCAGAAGAGTCGGCGTGGATACGACCTGACATCTCTGACTACATACTTGCCGAAAATCAACATTTTTACTGTATTGATTTAGATATTTTCCAAAGTAAAAGTCCCTAGAAGTGTGTTATTCAACTTTTTCCCAATGTCTAGTGTTAACAAAAATCGCAAGAAATCGTATCATTGAATCGCAATACTTAAAAATTGCAATACATATCGAATCGGCATCCAAGTATCTTGATAGTATCGAATCGGGAGATAGGTTTATCGTCCCAGCCGTAATGGGTACTACTCTCCTCCAATCACACGCACACATTCACCCACTGACATTTGCAAACACGTAGCCATCAAATAAGGACGTGCCTACCGAATATGTACGTTACCACAGTATATAAGGCGCCGTCCAGCGTTGCCTGGCATCCCACGCCTTCTTCAGCGAACGGAACAGGAGCGGCAGGGCCCCCTTGGTAGATGGCTCTGCCTGTGCTTATAGAACTAGGGTTACAATATCATAACCTTCATTTGAATTCGCACAGGCTCTGCCCTCTACTGGACTCTATGGGTACAGAGGGAGGAGCCCGATGGATATACGCCCTGCCACGTCCCTGCCTGGACCTAACCACACTGATCCAGATCGGCTAAGGATTAGACACCACAGACCACCTTCTTCTTTGTAACCTAGGCCACCACAGCGGAGAAACAGGGGGCCCTATCCAACTCAGATAGTTTGCAACTGATCTGGGTAAAGCCATGGCCTAACCCTACAGGGGACACCCTCCACTCTTCTGCGGAGGAGCCGTGAGTCCCAGCCACATATGACGGGCTAGAGACATCACACGGCCAGTGGCTTTTGCAACACCTTGAATCAGATATTAATTTGGCTGAAGCTCTGGTCCAAAATGTTAATCTGAGGCAGCGAGGCAGGGGGCGTCTGGCTGGGAAGACGCCCAACAGTTATTAGCAGCTGCAGCCAGCTGTGCTCCCAGTTGAAATAGTTTGTCAAAATATTCCAGCATTTCCCCGTCACGTAGCAGCAGAGAAGTCCTGCTCTCTGACCAGCTGGATGCCAGTGGAAGCAGGCGGAGGCCGTCACCGAGGGAGGGCACGCCGGGGTAACTTGCCTCCGTGGGACCCTGCTGCCTGAGACAATCCACCTGAAAACTGGGCTCTCATTTTCAGTGGCTGCTAGTAGGATGGCGCTACACACTGCCAGATGTCTGGTAGAGGGGGCGAATGACAGCCGCCTGAGTTGGATGAGCAAAACCATGGTGAATGCAGCTCACTTACCTAGGTGGGAGCGGGGGCAGCTGTAGTCCAACACTCTGTAGTCCAACACTCTGTAGTCCAACACGCTGTAGTCCAACACTCTGTAGTCCAACACTCTGTAGTCCAACACGCTGTAGTCCAACACTCTGTAGTCCAACCCGCTGTAGTCCAACACTCTATAGTCCAACACGCTGTAGTCCAACCCACTGTAGTCCAACACGCTGTAGTCCAACACGCTGTAGTCCAACCCGCTGTAGTCCAACACTCTGTAGTCCAACACGCTGTAGTCCAACACTCTGTAGTCCAACACGCTGTAGCGGTCGAAAAACAACATGGTTGGGCTTCAACAATTTTTTTACAGTGAAAATGTGACTTGACGTTGTGAACACGGGACACGAACGAACAGCTGATTGCAAAGTGAAGCGGGACGCACGGGACACGCCGACCTCCTGGATGAAAGCCTTGTATTTATTGGGCCCATCCACTTCCACTCCTGCCCACTCTGTGGGCCTCTTACGCTTTTGAAATACGTCACCACAGCACTTTCTCTAAGTACATCATAGTTAATGGAAAGCCTGGTGCGTCTCATACCGCCGTTAAAGGGTGCCTTGTACGGCGGTATCGAATGCTGATGGCATTCTAGCCTTCACGGGTTGTTGATATGTCATGGGACTGCCGGCTTGAACTTCACCAAGTTCACTGATGGCACCTCGCAGGTGACCCATGGTACAGAAACAGGGGTAAAGTCCTTGTATATCTCTGGTACTTCGAGGACAGACAGGTACAGCAGCTCTCCACCAATGACTTGGTTAGTGTGCTTGTTATGCTCAGCTCGTTCAGGAGCATCACAAAGAAGGGAAGTCTACACAACAGTTTAAATAAGCAAGTCGATTTATTATAGATAATTCAACTGAAGCAAAAATAAAGTCAGTAAGGGTGTAAAGTCAGTAGTCAGTAGTGAGGTTGAAGGCTATTTAGGATAACTAAATAGAACCAAACCAAACAAACAAATAGTTGGGTGCCTAGAAGGCACCGGCCTTCCAGGAGGGAGAGAGAGCAGCCATCTTAGAATTACCCAGTTTATAGGCTTGTTGGAGATGAGCCAGGCCTACGCAGAATCGATCACCGCCGATTGCCGCTTAATGTATGCCGGTTAGATTTGTGTCCGACTTGATGCCGACTTGCTCTGACATCATGCACACTTGGGCAACGATAATCTCGCAAGATCGAGGCGGCCGCAGTTTTTGTAGCCAGACGCCGCAGTTGCTCTCCACCGACTGCAAGACCCAGGGCATTATGGGAAATGCCTGGCTCGCGCCTGATCAAAGAGCTGATTGGCTCTTAGTTTTGACACCACGTGTTGTACAAAGTCACAACTTTCTGTTTAATTGTAATATTTAATGCTAGATTGTATTAGTCTCATGTTGTGCAATGAAGGTTTCATCTGTTAACAAACATATCTTGTGTGGTTGATAATAATAATTACTATAATAATGAAGGTTATCTATATATAACACTTATCAAAATGAGTGCTCATTACAAAGTGCTTTACAAGGTGGACATAAAAATAATAAAGGATAGAAACTGATGCCAGACACACGCACATTTCCACATATATTTGCAAACAAATATAAATAAATCCCAGTGTGGTCTGAAAACTACAAGTGGCCTATAGATCGGATCTAACAGGAAGTAACTTTTTCTGTGACTTCCTGTAAATTCCGTGAAGGCTGTTCGAAACAGCTGGAAACTGTCCGACTTGACCGCAGTTTTTTGTCACCACCCCCTGCTGCTGCTGCCTGATCTCGTCTACTTTCCGGACTAGGTGCCGTTCATCTCGAACGAGCCTACTATCTGCTCCCAGCAGATGAGGCCAATCTCCTTATGAGAGGGGAGGGGATTGAAAGAGGCTAATAGACAGACCAAGACTGAGAATCATATTGACCAGGCTGTCACAGTGCTCCTATTTAAAGGGACTGTTTGTAAGAATCAGAAATGCTTGTTAACAGCGACACCTGTGGCCGTTAAGTCAAAGAAAGTCATTGACAGTCATTGGGCTCGCGCTTGCTCGCTCTAAATAGACATGGATGAGCATCGCTCAAAACAGTGAGGCGACACACGTCAGCTAAAACCACAATATCACTCTATATTTCACCTGCTTGGCAGTAATGTTAGCTGACCAGACGAAGGTCTCTATATTGATCCTAGTGTTGGCTTTTCCTGCTTCAGCCTCCCGTCCGCGGCCGGAGCGTTACAGGGGAGACTGTATATACTCGCGGGCGACACTGTGGCGTGGGCCTCCGTAGATGGCGCGTGCGCTACGAGCATGCACAGAGGCGTTTATGCTTAGCATGGTGTTCGTTGCAATATACTCTAAAACGCCGGGTGGCGTAGAAACAAATAGTCTGTGGATAAGCAAGAAGTCAACAAATGTTACCGGAAGAACGTTACCGGTAATCATGATCTCTCTTTCACAGCCTGCAGCGAAATGCCTCTTCTTTCCCCAGTGTGTTGCCCATTTCTTTCCAAGGATTTAATGTCATGTGACTGTCCCTGTGGTCTCTCAATGAGCAGTTGTAGAGATGTCTGTACAGGTGAACCTGCTCGGCCAGTCTTCCCTTGAAGGAGTCCATGTTGAAATGAAAAGTGCAAACGCAAATGTGTCTTGGTCTTTCTTGGATACTAAGAAAAAATACAAAGTCAGTTAAATAAAAAATGCACATACTGTCTATCATCTGTCTTTCAATCTAGCCAAACTCTATGTAGAAAAGGAATTTGCGTTACAGACATCAAGCTAGGCTACAGGCTAGGCTAGGATAGGCTTAAAGGGTAACTTCGGTATTCTTCAACCTTGACCCATTTCACAGGTTTTTGTGTCTAACTGACTAATCGAGACAATAATTTCTGAACGTGGTCCAGTATTGAGGGAGATCGCTGTAGACGGCAGCTGCTACTGGCCTACAATGTAATCCTATTGGGGCAAGCTGACACTGTCAATTACATCCACTAAAAGTGCTTGTTTTTGCCATGACAGGCTGATTCTTATTGTAAGTGTCTGACATTATGGAAGGAGTCTCGCTCAAAGAGGATATATGATATATGGATATTCAGATTTCACAACGGACTTGGACACAATAACAAACAGAGCAGATCAAGTGAAAGGTAAGAACATTTTTTTATTTCTCTGTAGGGTTTTTTCCGTAATGTTGTTAGCCACTATTAACTACCTGAGCCTGTCAGTGGCAAAAACAAGCACCTTTAGTGAACGGTAATGTTACGTTGACGCTGCTCACTTGCCCTCGCAGCTTGTTCCTGCTGGTTACAGCGTTCTCCCTCAATGCTAGACCAATTTTAAAAAGTGTTGTCCCCATTAGTCACTTGGTCCAGGTTGAAATCAGGTACTCACCCTTGTAATTGTGGACGTAATCTTTCCCCCGTTTGCTGGTGGGTGCAGGTGAAAGTTCAATTCTGTCCACGTCGTTGACATTTATTAGTGGTACAAACTGGAAACTGGTATGATCAACGCAGTTACAGTTTTGCACAGTGTGCTGTTGCGTTGGACTGAATCTGTGAGATAACCAGGTCCCATTCATTTGAATATATAACAGATGAAAATAAAGAGAGCTGTGAAACAAATGTGGCATTATGAAATAAAAGTCCCCTGAAATAAATAAATCTAGGCCTAGTCCATTAAAATATGTCCTTTTTAAAATAAAAACCTATTTATTCACTGAACAATATTGATTCGTTTATATATTTATATTTACATTTATTTCTATATTTATTGCCTCATTTATTTATTTTATGATTTATTTCATAGCAATGTTTATTTATGTATGTATTTATTTACTGCAATATTGGCTTAAATGGACAGCATCTCTCCCTCTCCTCATCTCTCTCTCTCTCTCTCTCTCTCTGCAAGCAGGCAGTAGTGTGTTACTATGGTTACAGACATCGGCGTCGCCAGGTCATTCTGTCTTTGTAACCCCTGAATATTTAAGGGTGAAGCTCGAGAAAAAGCTTAATGTGTGTGAATTTGCGATAGTCTTCCTAACATAACAGCCTGTCAAAATAAATGCAGGTGTGTGTGTGTGTGTGTGTGTGTGTGCGTGTGTGTGTGTGTCAATATCAATACATTTAACTGTTTTCCAGCTCTAGTCCATAAATGTTTAATGATAGCAGTTGTGAAGTATTCTGTTTCTACTCAATACTATACTAATTACTAACAACTACTAATATTTTCAACATCATTATTCATAATTAATCTGGAAATGAAGGTTTAATTTTTCAATGATTAAGACATGTAGGCCTGTATTTACACTGCATTAATCTGTCATTAACTACTGATTGGAAAATATTGGTATTTGTCACAGATGTTTAGAGTATACAGCGTGTTTTATAAGGTTCTAGTATGTTAAAGTTTAAATTTGTGTATATGAAAGCTCAATATTGCAAGCTTTTATGCTGAACTCTTTGCCTTTTTATAGTCAATGGATTTTGTATTTGCACACACTTAAACATGTAATTAATGTCTACAATACATTTGGATGTAGTTCATTTTAACAAATCAAGATTTACAGACCTAACTTGGGTACCAGGGACATATTGCTTTACAGTTACATTATACCTTTGAATAATATTAGCATTAAGAAGTCAAGTTGGAGTTACAGAAATCAGGTCCCCTTGAGATGATGAAATTACTTTAACATTACACAATAAATTGGTATTTTGGTAACTGTTTTAAAGGCAAATGTTGATTCAACATTTTATTTTTCAGTCTATGGAATATTTTGGTTTGACAAGCAATAAATAATTTAGAAAAATATGAAAATTGCGTCAGTTGGCAACATTCTGATCATGTGGGACCGATGTACACATTCAAGCCTGGGTAGGCAGTATATTTTTAGCATCATTGGGCAAAAATTCCATAATAACCTTTCAGCATATTGTAATTCAAGTGTTCTGAGAGAAAACTAGACTTCCGCACCTCCTCGTGGCTCTGTTTTCAGGCTTTAGAAAATCTAGCTTGTGACGGGAGACTTTAACCAATCACAGGTCATTTCAGAGAGAGAGCGTTCCTTTTGGCTATGCTCCGGTCATTTGAGCAGTGCTTGGTATTTCTTCAACTGATCTCAACATGGCTGCCGGGTCACAAACTTTCTCATTTTACAGCTAAACAGTACACTACAAGATGATTCTGAAAAAATTTTATGTGAGAAATAGGCAATAACGTAACACAATATTAATTCATATTTGATCAGTGCTGCCTAGTTTGACTGTTTGGTTGGAGTTTGCGAGTGATTGACAGCCGGCTCTCATAGATGGCAGCTGGATGGCAGACTCCAGATCAGCTCTTACTGCTTGTTTTCCTCCGGACTGTGAAATCTTGCAGATGCCGTTAGGAGCACTAAATGACACCGGAGGACACAGAGGAACTTGCTTTTTTTTCAAATTAATGAATTCATTAATTTGACAGGGACAATACATGTAGGCTATTGTTACACTTAATTAAAGTGCAACCAATGCAACAGGACTTCTAGTAATTTGCAGATCTTGTTCCTGGTTAGGCTTTTAAGAAAAAAGTAAAAATAGGCCTACACATAATACAACAAAATACATAAAATCACATAATACAACATCATACATTACAATCAATTGTAAGTTCCCAATCAATAATCACAGGTTTGGTTTAGTTTCAGACAATGTTTCACCTTTTCATTAAACGTTTTCAGGTTAGGTTAGATTACCTGTCTCATGCACTCTACTGTCAGGATATAGTGACGTTTCATAAAAAATAACTTGTTTTAATCTGCTCAATTTCTACCCACTGCAGCTTTAAAATCAAGTAAATTGAAAGAACTTTTTTCAGTGAATGTAGCCGAAATAAGGCACCATCAGAGTGCATCAAAAAATCATCTAAATAGAGCTTGTTTATAAAAGAACTATAGCCTATAATAATGCATTACAAGGCTGTTTTTTTATTGTCTCCAGTTGTAGAAACACTGACAACCAACTGATTAATAGCCTGTGGCTTCTTTTTATTGCAGTTATTGCATTGCATTTGTATTTGACAGGTGAGAAGTTTTTGTGTCCTCTCTGTGAAGCGCTTCAGTGTGAGTGTGTGTGCGTAATATGGTGTTTCTGGCGATGTGTGTGTGTGTGTGTGTGTGTGTGTGTGTGTGTGTGTGTGTGTGTGTGTGTGTGCGCATCTTGATCCCTTCGTTCCCATTGGCTGCTGAAACTTGTTGGAGCTTTTCTCTAGAGAAAAAGAGAAATCTCCAGGAACCTATCGGTGCTCCCGACCCGTCCCCCACCAACCCCCTCCCCATCTCACACCCGCCTGGTCCAGACTTGTCCGGGACGGAGACAGTCTAAAGTAGTCCAGCCTTCACACACCGGTTAAATAAGCTCATGTCAGAGATACAGCACTGGTATATAGTGAGCTCATTAACAGTGTGAGGACTCCCTGCCGCTCCACACACACACACACACAGACACACACAGACACAGAGACACCGCCGAGTCTCCTCCAGACCTGCTCCACGAGGCTGATCTGGGGTCTGTCTCTCTGGTAGAGAGGTAGAGAGGGCCCAGGCTATTTCATCTGCTTTTTTTTCCTTTTTCTCCGCCATCAACACTGGATCCGTCAGACATTTCCACCTTTAAAAAATCTCTTGTGACCAACAAGTCTACACTTGAACTGGACATCTAAAAACCTGTTTTTTTGCTCTTATTTTTCTTTTGTATTTTTTTTTAAATTTTTATTTTTTTTTAATGGTACCATGTCGTCTTTGCCAGGAACGGTCCCGCGGATGATGCGCCCGGCTCCCGGTCAGAACTACCCGCGCACCGGATTCCCTCTGGAAGGTAGGCTGCATCCAGCGGAGCAGCAGCAGCAGCTGATGGGACGAGAGAGGCCTCTCTTTTAGACTCACACTGAGGAGGAGAAGCTGTGAAAACTTGAGAGCTCAATTTGAAAATTAAAATATGCTATAGCATAAATATGAGACTTTAGCTCCAGGCTCCAGTATAGTCTTGGCTACTTTATTTTTTATTTTTATTTTGCCATGAATGACATCAAAACAACTTCTTCTCACACATTGAAAATATATATATTTTTTATCTTACTAAAATTGTAAAAAAAACCCCAAAAAAAACATGTTATAATATTAGTTTATAGTCTAAATATTAACTGCTTTTCACTTAGGCCTATATTAATCATGCAGTGACCAAAATGAAATGAGTCTACATCCCATGAAGGAGACAGTCTCTGTAACCAAAAATGATGGATTTCTTCAAGTGCCCTGATGCGCCTGGAAATCAAATCAATGAAATAGGAAAAAAAGGAGAAGGAGAAGCGGAGGATTACATCAATATTTGGGAAGCGTGATAGTGAATAATGAAGCCGGACAGAAGGGGCTCTTCACCTCCTCTTCAAGATGGAGCTGTGAAGTACCATCCCTTAATGCTTAATGCAATCTGTTAACCAACATGTGGAGTTGAATAACTGAGAATAATTATTATAGGCCCTCTACGAGAATATGTTTTCAGGGGAAACACAACATTTAAATGGGACTATTTTTTCTTTCTCCTGATTAAATGTTAATAATAAAGCTCCATGCTGAGTGTGACCTTGTTGTCCCCCCTCCGCCCCCTATAGTGTCCACTCCTCTGGGCCAGGGTCGGGTGAACCAGCTCGGAGGAGTCTTCATCAACGGCCGGCCGCTGCCCAACCACATCCGACACAAGATAGTGGAGATGGCCCACCACGGGATCAGACCCTGCGTCATCTCCAGACAGCTGCGCGTCTCTCACGGCTGCGTCTCCAAGATCCTCTGCAGGTACCAGGAGACCGGATCCATCCGGCCAGGAGCCATAGGAGGCAGCAAGCCCAGGGTGAGAAGAACCGGATCATAATAATCATAATAATAATCATAACAATAATAACAATCATAATAATAGCAATAATAATATTAATAATAATAATAATAATGATAATGAAAATGATAATAATAATAATAAATTAAATAAGAATTGTTATTCGTTTATTTTATTATTATTTGTATTATTATTGTTTAATTTATTTATTTGATATTTAGACCTAATGCAGTTTGAGTTGCCTATTCCTTGCACATTAGCCTAACTGTCTTCTTTTTTTTAAATTTTACACGTGTACGACATTTCAGCAGCCTGTAGCCTATATTATATATACTCATCGCATTGTGTCCTGTCTCTCTCTCTCTCTCTCTCTCGGTCGTGCTGTCCCACCTGCAGCAGGTAGCCACGCCGGACGTGGAGAAGCGGATCGAGGAGTACAAGCGGGACAACCCGGGCATGTTCAGCTGGGAGATCCGGGATAAACTGCTGAAGGACGGGGTGTGTGACAGAAGCACAGTCCCTTCAGGTGAGGCCTCCTCTGGTAAGCGGCATTTAATTAAATCTTTCATTCTCCGCTATTTTCCGATTCAAATTATTATTATTATTATTATTATTATTTAATCATTATTTTATTATTGTTTTATCATTATTTTATCATTATTTTAATTATTATTTTAATTATTATTATTATTATTATTATTATTATTATCATTATTTTGTTATTAGCCTATATCCTGAAGCTGTCTCTGTGTTCGCAGTGAGTTCGATCAGCCGCGTGCTTCGAGCTCGATTTGGTAAAAAGGACGATGAGGACGAGTGTGACAAGAAGGATGAAGACGGAGAAAAGAAAACCAAACACAGCATCGACGGCATCCTCGGCGACAAAGGTAGGCCATCAGAGGAGAAACACACATCCTGTCTGTCTGTCTGTCTGTCTGTCTGGTCAGTTAAAGAGCCTGTGTGGACAGCTGCAGGTTGGACTATATACTGTCTTCTTCTTCTACTACGCGATGAGTTGTCTACAAATTGGTGTTAAATGAGCGCTTTGTCGCTCCGGGTTTCCTCCTTTAAGCTGTTTTCCCAGTAGACTGCAGGAGCCGCTTCATTATTAATGATGGTGAGCTCTGGAGTGGATCGGTCTCCCGTGGCGCGGAGTAATCGCTCCCTTGAAAGCGACGCTGACAGATGACCGATGTGCCAGTCAATATCAATTACAGGCGGCCTGACAGCGACACCTCTCACAGGCAGGAGGCCGGGGGCCAGCGACCTCTCAGCGGCCTGCTAGTGCCTCTATGTTCCGCCAAGTTCACCCACAACAACAAGCTGGGATTGGCGGTGGCGGCTACAAACCAAATATTTATAATAATAAAAAAAACCCACAAATGCGATAACCTGATATTATAAACATGTATACAGTTCATAAAATGAAATGCCACCAGGAGAAAAAAGATCCACAATTGGATTTATCTTAAAAAAAACCCTATCTTAAATGTTTTATAGCAAGATTTTAATGAAATGTGCACATAATAAATAATTTTAGCAAAACTTTATTTAATTATTATATATATGTTTAAATTCATATATTTTTTAAATATATTTTTAATTATTTCATTTAATTTTATAGCAAGATTTGAATGAAATATGCACATAATAAATCATTTTAGCAAAACTTTATTTAATTATTATATATATATATATTTTTTGAATTTATATTTTTAAAAATATATTTTTAATAATTTAATTTAATTTAAGTCGAATAACAAAATTTGATCCGTAAAAGGGCCGAAGGGATAAATATTTTGAACATTAATAATTAAGATGGAATTTGAGGTACATTTCTCTCAGATTTAATTTCTAAAATTGAAGCACATATTTAGCATTTAGCAGCTTTTATATATTATGAGATACATGGACAATTGTATTTTTTTTTTCATAGAAGTTGCATACAACTGTTTATATTTTGTGTTTCAAAGATTGCTGGGTCATTTTTCATCACTGAGTTGAGCATTCACTCAAAAAACAGCAGCTGTAGAAGAACATCTGTACTGCTGTTTGTCTTGTAAGCATGTTTGATTGGAGCAACATCAGTTGTCCATTAATTAGATTTAAGGCCTGTAGCTCCCAGTGTTTCCTGACCAATGGTTCTACTGGTGTCATTATTTTTCTTTTTTTTTCAAACGCCATCAACTGTCCTCCTTTTCATGTTCTTCAAAAGATCAGCCTAGCTATAGTGTCTTTCTGTCATCCGGGCCTGGCATTTAATAATTTGAAGACTTAGCCTATTACAGCTGGTAATGAAACCGGTGTCTGTTGAATAGGCGTCTGTGTTGGAGAGCGGTGTAATAGCTCGAAGGCATGGTAAGAAATATATTTATCCCCTATCAGCCCTCACTCTCACAGTTCCAGGCACATGCATTCTGTTGAAGGGCTTTAAAGCAGATTAAATTGAGCCTTTTATTTCTTTTCACTTTCATCTTTCAGCAGCTTCACTTCGTGGTGTGGTGCCCGTGGCGCAAATTCATGAGATTTTAAGGTTTCCTCTCGTGTTGTTTAGATTGTATTTTTAAATATTCATTTCATTTGCTTTTATGGCTTTTATGGGATTGTTTTTGGTGGCATGTTGGCAGAATCTCAAGGAAGAGAGAGCCACTCAGAGTGTATTTTAGCAGCAGTGTGAGAGGCTGAATGAAAGAGGTGTGACTGTGGGCTGCTGTGACTGAGACAAACACATGGATGAGGCCTCCTATATGCATCTTTTCATCAGATACTCTATACTGGTTTTCCACATGATATACAGTAGGAAGTAAACTACATGTTTTATTTCTGTACAGCTGTTAAAGCCAGTCACAATATACAAACACACATAAAAAACAATGGAGTATGAGATTTATAATTCTATATTTAGAATTAACCAATTCATAATTAGTGAATATAGAATACTTTTCCACTCTTCAATCTGCATTTTCTTACAGAACTGACATTTGCATACACATACATGCACATTTTACAATTTCTGTAAAATCATGCCTATACTGTACATCATCATGTCTCTGCAACAAGATGACAAAATATGACTGTAGATCTTATTTTTATTATATACACTTATGATGTTTGGAAAGTATGAAAAGCTGCAGAAATAATGATCATATTCAGTAGATTACTGTAATGCAAATATGTATGATAGTGTCCACAATATACTGTAAACATGTTACAAAATGTTTGTTAATATAGTATGAAAATGCATTTCATTTATAGGGGGCATGCAGGTGTAATGATAGGAAGGGTAACCTCAGTGGCTGCAGTTAGACGGCTGTCTGCTTTTGGTCGAACCTTATACAATCTGTGATGAGCTTCCCACAGTAACAATGACTGATGCACACTCTTTTCATCTGCAGTGTAAGGCAGCATTTAGTCAATATGCTGTTTCCCAAAGATATGCATAACCTGCAGGGGGAAAAAAAAAAAAAAAACAGTGTCAATTTTGGAGTCCAGAATAAGCCTGGTTGAAAGAAAAAAAAGGTTGACAGTGAGGATGGAGAGAGCACTTCAAACAAATCCAGTGGAAGTGACGAGAGGCAGCTTTAGAGCACAGGCTGTGGGAAGTTCTATTGCAGCTATTAATAACACTTTTCCCCGGGCATCCGCACTTACTCCACTCCATCTGCACTTTCTCCCAGCTATTTTGCCGGGTTGAAATTGAGGGAGACCCAAATGTTGGCTGGAGATAACACAATCATCACAGCCTCGGTCCTGGGCTGTGCATCAGTGTATTAAACTGGGATTAACCTCCCCTTTCTCCCCCGCTGCCTCGCACCGAAAATTCACATTTTTAAGAGACATATTGAAAAAAAAAAAAGAAAAAAAGACGAGGAGGCTGGAAGCCAATGTGCAACATAGAGGAATGGTATCAACAGCAGTAATGATGTCATTGTCATCATGATGATCATTGTGATGAAATGCACTCATCTCCTAAGATAACTGATTGATCATTTCAGTCATTCATCTGGTAAAAATCCACAAATGTTTCCTGATTCCATTTCCTCCGATCTGAGCACCTGCTGCTTTTTCTTTGTTTAAACTGAACAGCTTTGGGACGGTCTAATAATAATAACACCTATATACACCTATAGCACCTTTCATACAAGAAATGCAGCTCAAAGTGCTTAACAATAAAGACATTACATGCACCGACTCCTTCATGTTTCACATGAAAATGAACATAAAAACACATTAAAAACATTAAGATGGAAAATAAAACCGGATAAAAATTCTGCAGTTTGAAGTTGCCACACACAAAACTGCAGAATGATGTTATAATGACTACAGAAGTCATAATGACTAAAGAAATAATTGAGATACACACAATGAATCTGTATTATTACACTTTTTAACTTCAACCCTAATCTGTAGACATATTTATTTAAGAAATCAACACAAATACAGTATGTCATATAATCCATACCATAGCGTCGACCCATTAATTAGGAAACAGTATAAAACAACAGGACTTTTGGATAAAATTTGGATTGGATTTGGATTTGGATAAAATACATATTATGTTATTTTATATTATAATACAAAAGTATGTATTAAGCTATAGTACAATTCCTGGAAAAAAAAATGCCTAATCCTGTAACAACACACCTGACAAGTCAAAGTATTTCATCACACTGATGCAAAATCTAGTATTGATCATTTGCAACATTTCTCATAACCATAATTAATAAAGGGATAGATACCTTGGTATAAATGGTACAGAGAAATCAGTGACAGTAGACAAATTCATATCAACTCATGGTATATCATCATATAGTTATCTAGTTATCATTAGGGAGGCACCAATACCAATACCGGATGGCCGATACTGACTCAAATAGCTGGATTGGATATCAGTGACTATAGGGGCCGATCTATTAAATTCAATTCTATGTTTATATATATTATATTATAGACTGAAATTTTAATTCCTGTTTAAGTTTTGACCAATGTGTTGCTGCATTTTAAAAGGTTTACACCGGAATTGTAATTTCCTGTTAATTTTGAAGTTTGGTGTGCAATTTATTATTTTAATAATAAATAACAATTCACTAAATTTATATCTATTTATTTGTTACATTTTGTTTTACAAAGTTATGAAAGCAATGTTTAAGTCGAGCCTGATATTTCCTTACACATAAAAGAATAATTCCAGTCACTTCCAAACAGTGAGGCGTACAGCTTATTAATTAAACACTGGTATCGATTCAGTACTCGGTATCGACCGATACCCAAAGCCCAGGTATCGCTATCGGGACTGAAAAAGTCGTATCGGTGCATCTCTAGTTATCATTGATCATTTTCTTACAACTCGTTCTTCAGGAGGACAAAATAATAATTTGGAGTCAGCTCTTTCATCAAAAAAAATGTCACACCACCCCCGAAACGAAAGCCTTCTCAACTTCTACTCATTTAATTCTGTATCCAAATAATGTATATAACGTCCAGTTACCTTAAGCATTTGTCACCAATAAGTCATCAGACGGACATGTGCATACACATCAGCAAGGTTTTGGTTGTTTTGGTGGTACATGACTAGATGTAGATTCAGAGGTTCAGGGTTTGGTAAATGGGATTTTTTTGTGGAATGACTGTGAAATTTGACTCCCCTGGGAATATTGTGTAAATATAACAGCAGTGACATATGACATGAAATGCACACAGGGTGGTTCATGTACGGAAATATGTTGTCATCGGCGTATGGGAGTAGTGAGCGTGATGAACGCAGAGCCTCTGATATTCCTGCAGCAGCAGCAGCTGTGGTGGCACGCTGACCTGAGGCAGACCTGAGGACAGGATTCATATGCCGTGTTTCAGACTTTTAGAGCGGAGCAAAGTGAGCAGCTTAGAGGCTTTGATCCTCTGCTGCTTTTGCTTATCAGAAACATTCGCCGTGACACTTCCACAATGAGAGTTCATCATATTAGCTGGTGCCAGCGCTGCTTTCAGGCTCGCCTGTCTATTAATTAAAGCCCATTTGCCGCGTGAGACAGGGCCTGTCTGGGCCTCTGTGTCCTCCCCACCCCCACCACACCCAACACCACCGCTGTGTTTCTGTTCAGAGGGACAGATTCTCTTCCTGGAATATTGGAGTGAAATCATTTTGTTCACTCGGACAGCGCTTTAAACAACTAATGAGTTCAAATGTTCACATTCCTATAATATCATGGTGCTTTATCCATATTGTGAACTCCTGCTCCCCTTCAGCCACAGACACGTTGAATATAATGCAGCCGGAATGCTTCCAGTTGCAATTGATGATAGTTTTGAATATTTCATCACTTTAGGCCAAACCTCCTCTGTTATAAGGTCTCCCTCTCCTTATGTAAAATGAAAGGGGTTATTGGTTGGATCAGGAAGCTGGCAGGGACGACATTAGAAGATCACACTGTGATCCCCGTGGGGAAACTGGGTCACTGTGGCAGCACAGAGGAACAGGACAAAACAAAGTAATAGAAGACATACACACAAAATAAGAAAAATAATAATGGTAGCAACCATACATGTGAGGTAGAATGCTTTATTTGGTAATATGTGTAATAATTTAAATGTTAGCATTACTTCAGCAGAAAAAACATCAACAATCAAATAATGAAACAATTAATAAGGTAATCAATGAATGAGTCAATTAATGTACAAAAGTATGTGGGTAACATTTTAGGTTAAAGTAGGTTTCAGCTTCATTAATATGTAAAATAATCAATTCAAAAAATGCACGTGAGCAACACATTCCACACATTTATCACATCAAAATGTCAAATTTTTAGATATTTTACACGAAAAAAACAGAATTTAATTTGTAATATCTAGCGGGGAAACACTGTTTCACATGTGAAATATTGCATGTGAAATACATTTGTCAAATATGCATACATTTTAAAATATATGTATCACAATTTGGCAAAATGCAAAATCACGTGTCCAATAACCAAGATGTTCTGAATAAAATGAGACCAAACTACATATGCTGTAAAAACAAAAACTTCAGTAATTAATTTTGTTTTCTGAATCATAATTGAATCAATCAACAGAAACTCATTAAACACATAACATGCTAAGATCATATAGAATTCTGCTGAAAGCTGATTAATGATGATACTGAATTAATGTTGAGCTCTATTAGCACACGTGATTTCCAGAAATTTCACATCGGAAATATTCATATTAATATTATATTAACAATATTAATAATAATTGCAATAATAACAAGAATGACAATAATAACAATACTTCTATTTATTTATATTTATTATTATTATTATCATCAAGTTTATGAATTAAAAACACCAAACATTTGCTCTGATATGAGTATTGGCTGCTTTTCTCCATTTACTCTTGCTATTAATTAAACAGACAAACTAATTAATTCAACAACATCACGTGAATAAAATTAGTCACTATTTTTGGACATTTTAGAGGTCAATCCGTTAGGTAATTGATAAATGAATCTAATGAATCAAGCATTGTTTTAAAGCTTTACATGTTATTAGAACCTAGAATGCAGCTAATTGTGCGTATCTTTCTCTTTTTCAACAGCCATTAGCATTTTTGTCGGGGCTGACCTACTTGTTGATTTTCCTTTATTTCTAGTAGCACTTTGGACTTCTCAGTGATGTCTTTGAGAAAACCAATATATATAAAGGGGAGCTGCTGAACTGGGAGGGGGCTTTGAATAGGACAATAGCAACCCACTTCTTTGCCATGGAGTGTTCAGTAGCCATCCCTTAATCCTCCTTTCATTTCGCCGACAAATGCCAAGAATCTTGTCTGGCGACCCAATGGGAAGCTGATCAGCCAACAAAAGAGGAGCGGTGCACAAAGAGCAAACAGGCAAAACGGGGTTGAGGGCAGTCAGAGGCCTCGGGCATCCCATTAACAGCCCATTTGCAAAGGATACACACAAGACAATGGCAAACAGAGAAATCACAAAACATAGCACAAACAATATGGTAACAACAAATTAATAAAATGTCAACACTTTGGTCGGTCTTTAACTGAGCCCTCGGCGAGTCTTGTAGAGAACCCCCCTCCAGAGAGCTCATGTAGAGCCGCCGTGCAACTCCGGTTTGATGTTCAGTGTGTATCACTCATGCTGTTATTCTACAGTTACATAAACATCATATATATATATATATATATATATATATATAGACAAGAGTCATTAAATATAGATATGTTTTTAACAAACCCATGTAGGATTTCTTCAAACACAGGAAAAGTTTACATAATTATGAATATTTCCATTTGATGGAATGGAGCAGTCATAAAACTGATGTTGATTTCACTCATTTTTTATTTAAAAATAAAATGCAATGGAAGTTTTAAGGGAAAAAGAATCAGGAGTTTAAGAGGTTAACATGATGTGTTGTGCTTGATTGGTTTGTTAGCTGCCAGTATGTCAGGATTTGGCAGGGAGACATCTGCTTTAATCCAACTCATTTGGCTGTCCAGCAAAACATGGCCCGAGAGCCCACACCATTCAGAGAGGGTTCTCGCTCACAGCTAGCTGCAGGATCAAACACCGCATGGCTTTAAAGACACAGCTCCATGACAAAATGATTCGGTCCAAAAATACGGCGCTGCTTTTAGGTTTAATCTTTCATTATACACAAGAAACAAAAGTATCTGTCGCTTAAATTAAATACTGGATACGATCATCTGTACGTCTACAGTAGAGTGCATGTTGATTTGCCTGGACATGCTTTTTCAATAGGACAAGACAATATGGCCTTTGATCCTTCCAAAAAATAGGAAAAGATGAAATTCAAAATAAAAAAAAATCTTCATGATTTGGACAAAAAAATGTGAATAAATATACCCCCACATTTCTCGAAAAAAAAATACAGAGGACATGACCTCAGTGTCTCATAGTTATGGACCTGATAAAAATAGATAACATTAATTAAGAAAATAAATAATGTACTTACAAGCAGCCAAAATATTATATCAGCGGTATACATTATCATATTATTTGAATTTTGAAAAAGATATGTATTTTTTTAATCCTATCATTAGAAGAAATTAAGAAGAATTGGACAAATATGGCCGTAGAGAGACCATCAAGAACATCAAACTGAATTGTGTATATTCACATTATCAGTGAATGTAGAGATCCTAATATCGGGGAAATTGGTTGAGGGGAATTATTTTAGCGAGTGACTAAATGCATCCTTAAAATCCTGTTTGAAATTTCCATACAGAGGCCTGTGTGCTTGGATCTATTAGATGGCTTATTCATGGATTTCTCCATCAATCCATGGAGGAAATCACATTCACCAAATGCAACCATCCAGTGTAATTGGCTAGAAAATGACCTTAAATATACAGAGATTACTGGGGCATAAAGGCCCGGCAATTTTGGGGGGTAGAGTAAATGTTCACGCTGCTGAAAGGTATGAAAGTGGATTAATGGCCGTTTCTCCGTCACTGCAATAAAATGATTTGAGCCACATATTTAACACACTCTCATGATGGGAACTGAGCATTGTTCACACCGCATCCTTGTGGAAACAGATCAGTGTACGGTGTGCTACCGCGTACAACCTTGGCTTAGTGAGCTGATCTTACAGAATGTTCTGGCCTTAACCCTAACCCTCACATCTGATGACAAAATTAATTATTGTATTGTATTGCATTTTAAGTAATTGTTTGGAATTATGAGAATACATGTTTAATTAGACCTTGACAGTATTGAATTGAATATGAATGAATTTTGAGCAATCGCTGTACCTTGGTGACAAATAATAGTAAACTCCGACATGCAGTGTGTGTGAGGTGATGTTCCACCACAGGCCTCCAGAACAGCTTGCTGCTTGTCCTTCAAGTGTGTGGAACAAAACACTTTCCCTCGTTTGGTGTTTTGATGATGGTGGTGGAGAGCATTGTCTAACATGTCACTCCAAAATCTAGCTGTTCAGTTGGATTGAGGTCTGGTGTCTTTAAGAGCAGGAAAACACAAACTCAAGTTGCCATTTACTGTGATAACCAAAATCAAAGCAGATGATATAATTAGTGTCATATGACAGTATCAGTATTATTTTGATTGACCCCCCAGCTCTATATTTTGATACTTAAAGTGGCAGTAGGCAGTATATTTTTGGCATCATTGGGCAAAAATTCCATCATAACCTTTCAGCGTATTGTAATTCAAGTGTTCTGCGAGACTTCTGCTCCTCCTCATGGCTCTGTTTTCAGGCTTTAAAAAATCTAGCCCGTGACGGGAGACTTTGGCCAATCACAGGACATTTCAGAGAGAGAGCGTTCCTATTGGCTGTGCTCCAGCTGGTGAGTGGTGCTTGGTATTTCTTCAACTGTTCTCAACATGGCTGCCGGGTCACAAACTTTCTCATTTTACAGCTAAACCGTACACTACAAGATGTTTCTGTAAACATTTGAGAAGAGAAATAGGCATTAAACGTAACAGAATATTGATTCATATTTCATCAGCGCTGCCTAGTTTGACTGTTTGGTCAGAGTTTGCGAGTGATTGACAGCCGGCTCTCATAGACAGCAACTGTTTGGCAGACTCCAGATCAGTTCTTACTTCTTGTTTTCCTCCATTCTGTGAAGTCTTACAGATGTCATGAGGAGCACCGGAGGACACAGAGGCACATGATTTTTTTCAGATTACCTGTCTCATGCACTACTGTCAGGATATAGTGACCGTTTTATAGAGATAACTTTTTTTAATATTTTCTCCATTTCTACCCACTGCAGTTTTAAAGGTTAGAAGCATTTAACCAAATTCAGAGGGTTTGAATATGCATAAAATAGCTAAATGTATTTGTTTTATTTCCAGGATATAATGTAGTGAGAGTGCTACAGACAGCTGGTTTAATTAGAAGCTGTTTTTATATTCAGATGGTTATATTGAATGATTTTTATTGGACCTCGATCATGTCCTTCACAGTACATACCTTAAATGACTCACACTTGCGCCATGTCCTCCATAGTATATACCAATACAATAAAGCATACACTGTGTGATAACGCTGACAGTGCTGTTTTGGCATGTAGTATACAGTACAAGAATATGTATGTTTATGTGCTGCACTGTCTTGTACTAACTTGCATAAATTATCTAACATTTAAACATGAAAAGAGGTCATATCACTGCCTTGTTAATGTCTTGACATTGGCTACTTGCTTTTATTGCTGAATTGATTTTAAGATTTCACTCATTACTTTTAAAGGTGGCAGACTCTGAATTACTGTGCACGCAATCTGAGGCCGTCAGGCAGGAACCTGTTAGCGGTTCCCACGTCTAGGTGTACGACTAAAGGATGCAGGGTTTTGCCTTCAGGACAACCTCAACTCTGGAACTACCTGTCCAACAACTCAGACTTGCACAATCAGTATCTCTCGCTTCTGAAAATATATTTTTATCGAAAGGCTTTTTATAACCTCATTTAAATCCCTCTTTTGTTCTGAAAATGTATTTTTATTTTCAGCCTTTTTTTCTTTTCTTTTGGCCATTACCTCTGTTTATTTATTCATTTTTTAAAACTACAATTATTTATCTTGTGAACACATATTATGTACATTTATTAGGGTAAGGGAGAGAAACAAACAAACAAACAAATAAACAAAAAAAACAAGGAAAAAAAAGAAAAAAAGGGGGATAACATGCACAGATATCATTTTATATCACATTACTGTGTTATCAATTACCAGTCATTGATTTATCTTATTGAATAGTCTATTCCTCTGAGTGAAAATAATTTTTTAAGTGTTTCATCACACTGGCTGTTGGGTTTTTTCTGTTTCCAATTTAACAAAATCAGTCTTTGTGATAACAATGTCACAAAACATATCATATTAAATTGGTTATTTGATAGCTCTATCTGCTTTCACCCTAAAAGCTGCTAGATCAGGGTCTGGTTCGAGTCGTTTCTGTAAAACCTCTGACAGAGTTTGGAATATTTTAGTCCAATAATTAACAATCCTTGGGCAGTTCCAAAATGTGTGCTAATGAAGCCGGTGCTTGTCCACATGTATATCACAGGATGGATTTACTGTATGAAACATCTTGGAGAGTTTCAGTTTCTAATGGTGCAGTCTGTGTAATATTTTGAACTGCAACAATCCATGTCTGGTGCATACAGAAGAGGGATGGACGTGTTCTTGGGCCTCTCGTCACTGATCTTCCTGCCAGGCCTCTATCAGATGGCCCAATGTGGCTGTACAGTCTATTTGTGCAAGTATCATGAATTTTAGCTTCTTTAGTTGAAGGATTGGACAAGAATGACATATCCATTGTGGAATCATGTGACCATTGGAAAAAGATGGACATTTTCTTTTTACAAAACTAAGAATTTGCAGATATGTGGAAAAAAAAT
Source organism: Sebastiscus tertius (assembly GCA_916701665.1). NCBI lineage: Eukaryota > Metazoa > Chordata > Actinopteri > Perciformes > Sebastidae > Sebastiscus > Sebastiscus tertius. The sequence continues at coordinate 71,007 of CAKAOH010028909.1, read as the reverse complement.
AGTGTGAGGTATATTACACCTTTCTTGAAGTTGATGGAATCTTGTCAATAAATAAGTCTTGTATTGAATGTATGCCTTTGAGGCACCGTTGATGAAATGTCAAGTCAGAGAGTGATTGAGTGAATGTATGATTGTCTGTCAGTGGAGTTAGCACTGAGCATTTCTGCCAGTCAAAATGTCTCCTTATCTGGGACCAAATTTTGATTGAATGTGAGACTATTGGTTTTATTAATTTTAGGTTAGGAATGGGAAGAGAAAAAAAATCATTGCTGGTTGTGCAGAAGGGGAGCAACTTTGATTTTCCATCCTTTTACCAATCGGCCTTTTATGTGTGAAGCCGTTTCCACTTTAATGAACCAAACAACCCATATGTCTCTATGTCTCTGTGATATAAACCTAGTCACACAAATGAATGCTTAGTACAAAACAAATTGCAGTGAAATGGAGCTGTGTACGACAACATCCGTGAGCATCATGTACATAGTACACTTCCAAATAAAATCATCTTTTCTAAAGTACTGCTTCGAAACATCATGATCTGTGTACAAATACTGTGTAGATTTTCAATTCATTCTTGATTTTTAAAACACCTTCAAATTCATTTAATTTTATCAAAACGTATTAATGTGATTACTCGCAAAATGTACAGGTGAGTAGATTTTGTGTAATGTTGTCGGTGAGAGATAAAAGTATCTTGGTTATCATATCAAAATGATGTGTCTCTGGAAGAAAGGCATTACCGTCCTCTGGGATGACGATGTGATCATAAAGCCTGATTTTAGCAGGAATCAATGAGAGATTCACGTTTGAAAACTGAAAATAAGACTTGGTATGAAGAATTTACCCTTTTCACTAATGCTGGCCTTAAAGTCAGCATTCTTAGCCCTGTTCAGGCTGCCAAAGACGTCGAGCATGTGGACACAAAACAACCTGTATGTCTGCTTTCATGCGTGGTCTGCAGATACACAAGCAGTTGCTAACAAGAAAAAAAAAAAAAAGAGAAAAAAACCCCCTAAACTGGACTAGGAGGCCCGTCTGTTATTTTGTGCCTGCATTTGCCATTGAAGGAGTTGATGAACTCCTCCAAGTTTATTAAAGAAAAGGAAACAATATGAACCAAAGGCTTGTGGCAAGCTGGCTGACAGTTTATAAAGTGGCGGCCATTGTGGCCTGAAGGCAGATGCATGAATACCTCTGAATAGACTCCCTCAAAGTGACACGATTGAGCTAGACAACAGCAAAACGCTGAAAGAAAAGCTCTGCGCTGCCGAGCTGATCGGCATTTCTAATGCTCCTGCTTTGAATGAATGTACATCTGCTGGGAGGGTTTTGCTGTGGACACATTTTTACTGCTGTTTGGGTGGAAGTAAAACCTTGTGCCTCCTACAGTCACTCCAAGCAGCAGGTGTCTTCATACTATTAGAGAAATAAGCTGACAGAAAAGACAACTAAAGACAACATACTATTATGTCTGTAGTTGTTGCTCTTTTCCGAACTGAGTGTAGCATATAATGTTCCCCAATGTTGAAATGGTTTCAATTCATATGATGGAAAAAGAATGTCAGTCAATGAGAAAACAGAAGAACTCTTGGAAATTTACATGTACTTGAAGCTGAAAATTTGCAGTTGGAAAAACATTTTAAACTGTTTCAACATGTCGAGTCTTTGGAGCTTTTATGCTGAAGGAAATTAAGCCATACCTGAAGATGAAACACTGAAATTAGCTGAGAGTGCTGTGAGGAGTTAAGTGTCAGTTTAAAGTATAGCTGTTGCTCTTTCTTGAACTATTTGAACTCAAATGAGTACCAGTTGGACCTGTTGGCACTTGTGTCTTCACGTTGTCCTGCACTGCTGGTGTAAATGTCCTGTAGGCTGGGGAGAGCACCCCTCGTGTTACGTTTGGCAGACCGTACCACTCTCTGCAGGGCCTTGCTGCTGCCATACCAGGTGGTGATGTCCCCTCACAGCATACTCTCTTTTTGGGGATAATTTGGGGATAAGTATCTTGCTCAAGGACACTTCGACATGTGACCGGAGGAGGCGAGGATCAAACCACTGACCTTCCGATTGGTGGACGACCTGCTCTACCTCTGAGCCACAGCGGGTGTAGAATGTCTTAAGTGTCTGTGGAGATATCCTGAATATCCGCAGCCGTTGGACGTGATAAAGACGCCACTGTACCTTTTTGACCAGGAAGTTAATGTGGACAGACCATGTCAGGTCCTCGATGTTGTGGACCCCGAGGTACTTGAAGTGATTCACCTTCTCCACTGTGGTCCCCGTCAATCTTGAGGGGGTGTAGTTCCTCTCCTGCTTCTTCCCAACATCCACAATCAGCTACTTGGTTTTGCTGACATTAGTGAGAAGCAATTGTCCAGACACCACAGTGTCAGATTAGCCATCCCGTTTAAGCCATCCTTAAATGGGAAGTAACAGTGGTCCAGAGTTATATCCCCTCTGGTAGGACAAGCAATATGTTGGTAAAAGCCAGACATTACCTTTTTGAGGTTCGCCTTATTAAAATCCCCAGCCACAATGAAGGCTACGTCCAGATGAGCAGTCTGGTACCACCATAAAACCTCCTGCAGTTTGGACTGTGCAGAGTTGTTGTCCGCTTGCAGTGGTGCCAAGCAGCTGTGATGATGACCGAAGTGAATTCCTGTGGTAGAGCAGGGCCATAAACCATCTGCTGTTGACCATGAAGCAAACACAACCTCCACTCAATTTACCGGACTCCTCCGTTCTGCCCCTGCGGTGAACAGAAGGACTCAGCTTGCTGGATAGCATGATCTGGTACCGAGGGATTTAGCCATGTCTTGATTAGACAGAGAAGGTTACAGTCTCTGATTTCTCTCTGGAACTTGATCCTGGCCCTGATGTCATCCAGCTTACTTTCCGAGGACTCGACAGAGGTGTGCGATGTTTCCCAGGTCCTCAGTCTGTTCTAAAGGCCAGAGGGGCTTCCCCAATGTCTCTTTCACTGTGTGTGGGGTTGCTGCTTCTTTGTTTTGGCCCTCAATGCTCATCAGGATCTCTCCCAGTCAAGTGTGATCAAATTTACAGTGACTTGTAGTCTGGTGATTATGGTGGTAAAAAAGTCAGTGAGTAGTGCAAAGAAAACTAGATATGAGCACAGTTCAACCGGACATGGCAGGGCAGCAGCTGGCAACAGCAGCACTATCTTGTACTACAGCATTTAGCATTTTCAACCACATCTCCAGTAAGTGGACTTTGTCAAACTACTGTTTCCAAGGTCAAGAATGAATCAACACAGAGTACTTCCGCAGTCCCAAAGGTAGCGAGCGGTGGACACAATATCATGAACATCTGTACAGTCTAATGCAATGCAATGCTATAACCCTGCAGTAATTACTAGCCATTTGGAGCTTATTATGACCAATATGCCTGAGGGAAGTTGATGTGGTTATATTTGATGCTTGCTTTATTATAAATAAAACGTGTTCTCTGTGGACAATGAATTTGCCCAGTCAAGGTCAAGTCAAGTCAATTTGTGTGTCTGCCTCCTGAACCCAAACTGGGAGCTGGTTCCACAGGAGACTAGCTTGACAGCTGAAGGTTCTGACTCCCATTCTACTTTTAGAGACTCAAGGAACCACAAGTAACCCTACATTCTGGGAGTGCAATGTTCTAGTGGGGTAATATGGTACTATGAGCTCTTTGACATATGATGGTGCCTGACCATTAAGGGCTTTGTAGAGGAGAAGGATTTTACAGGGAGCCAGTGCAGAGAAGCTAATATGGGAGAAATATGATCTCTTTTCCTAGTTCTTGTCAGTACACGTGCTGCAGCATTCTGGATCAACTGGAGAGTCTTAAGAGACTTATTGGAGCAGCCTGATAATAAGGAATTGCAATAATCCAGCCTAGAAGTAACAAATGCATGGACTGGTTTTTCTGCATCGTTCTGAGACAGGATGTGCCTGATTTTTGCAATGTTACATATGTGGAAAAAAGGCAGTCCTAGAGGCCAGGGCAATGCCATCTAGAGTAACTATATCATTAGATAATGTGTTTTGGAGGTGTACAAGTACGATAACTTGACTAAAATCTCTGGAACAAGAGTGGGCTTTTTAAAATTAAGATTAAGTAAATTTGATCAAACTTTTGCATCTCGTCAGATATCAAAAACATATGCACAGGGACATTTTGGCCTGTTGGTGGCATTTTGGAAACAGAGTTATAGGCTTCATCCTCCTGGAAGCATGAATGTGCTCAGTCATGACTATCTGCTCATTAGATTTTGGCATTTCTTCTGTACAGTTAGACATGTTTGCTCATTGCTTATGCTATAAAGGTCAGGGGGTCATCAGAACACTGGCTATGCCTCAATAGGTAGAGCGGGTCGTCGTCTGCTAATCGGAAGATCGGTGGTTTGATCCTCCTTCAGTCTCGGGCAAGATACTGAACCCCTAATTGCTTCCGAAGGCTGTGCCATCGGTGTGTGAGTGTTTGTGAATGATTAGTTTAGATCCTGATGAGCAAGTGACACCTTCCATGGCAGCCTCTCCATCAGTGTATGAATGTATGTGTGAATGGGTGAATATTGCCATGTAGTATAAAGTGCTTTGAGTGGTCGTAAGACCAGAAAGGCACTATATAAATGCAGTCACCACCAGTTACCATTTACCATTCCAGAGCAATTGAGTGATCTCCACATCCCTTGGTAGGCAGAGATAACTGAGTTGTTGACACCAAAAATGGCTGACAGTGAATATCTATGAAATTTTCTGCAGTTGGATCAACAGGTCCAAGGTCTCAGTGTGTTGGATGATTGTTGACCTCAAGTTACAGCGCGCTGATATTCCGTTTAAACCCTTTACCCCCAGTGTAACTCCATTTATTTATTTTTCTCCACACTTCAACTCACCATTCAGTCTGAAAGACTCACTTCGAACATGAAATACCAACCTGCAGACATTTGTGGCTGAAACTATCAACAAATCACAACTTAAAGGACACGTCTGGTGATATTCTATATTATTCTTATTGTCAACATGAAAAAAATCAATGCAATGAATGTATCTACTAACAAGTATTGTGTGTGTGTGTGTGTGTGTGTGTGTGTCAAAGCCTGATATATTTTCCTCCTCTGTGCTCTATTGTTGTCCAAAAACTATTAAAACAGATCAATGAGCCACACTGTTGCACTAGGTGACATGTTCTACCATGAACACACACACTGTAGTTTATTTTGACTCAATCCCACATTCATCATCCTGCTGCTCCAAATACTAACTAGAGAACCAAATGTGGATTCATCCACCGCTGAGAATAGTTCCCAACAAATGCACAATTTCCTATTGTTTGAGTAACGTTTGCTAAAAACTGCAGTGACGAGCTGTTTTAGGAAATGATCTTGATCCCCCTTTTTTTTTGTTAGAAGTGAAACTATATATTTATGAGGTATTTTAAAGATGTACACCTTCAGTAGAAACCCAATGGGCTTACATGTAGAGCTGAGAACCACAGACTGAGTAGAGAAGTCAGCTTATCCTTTATAACGTTCTCCTTTATTGACAACCATATTCAAAGTTGACTGGATTGGTGTGCTGTAAGGGTTGGCGATATAGACAAATCTATTACCACAATAATGGTTTTGTTATAGATACTGCAAATTTACCCACTGTGGGACTAATAAAGGAATATCTTATCTTATCTTATGCTTTAATTGTCCATAAAGTATAAAAGAAAATCATGAGGTGACGTTCAAGACTTTCTTGTCTATCACATAATGATATAAAATTATCTTTGGTTAGGGGTTCACAAACAATATAAATAACACATAAAGTATACTTATGAAAGACTCACTTTAAATTACATCAAAACACAAACAAATAAAATCAAAACATGATAGCACTGAGCCTCAAGTCACCCAAACAAAGGATTGCCCCGCCAGAAGTATTGAATATCTGTGACAGATGTTGGTAAAATATAACCTAGCATTGCTGCTTGTGGCTAAAAGAAATCGAGCTATGTCTTGTACTGTTAATTAATCACAACCCTATATTAAACAAAATGCTTCTAATTCTAAACGTCAGTGAGATTTCCTACTTTGCAATGTGTTTCGGCTCCTATAATGTCTGATTGTATGGTATAGCTTTCACTGTCAATTAGAATCATTGAAATAGCATCTGGAATTTACAGTTCCCTCTTATGTTTTTATATAGGCTGGTTTATGACCACATAATGCACAGTGTATTACACTTACTGTATAAGAGGGTCAGCCTCTGGCATGAAAAGTGACACCAGTTTTTTCCCCTCTGGAGTGACGAGCCTCAGGTGAAAAGCTCACCTATCCCTCCATCTCTTACAAACACACCAGAGTGCATTTCAAAGCTTTTGAACCAGAATCTGTGAAGAGAGTCAACAAGCACAAATCACTTCATTTTCTTTGCGCTGCTCTGATTGTTAATCTACTTTCTTCCATAATAAGATTATTCTATTGCTCTTTAAAACTTTCTGCAATTGCTTTCTTTAAGCCTGCAGCTGTCCACTGAGGGCTTTGCTGTGTCGAATATATCTTAAGAGTGCCTCTTATTATTATATTTGCTCCCAGCTCTAATCTTTATCAGTGTTTAAATTGACAGTCGGCAATTTTTGTTTATGGCTATTTTTTTTTATCTACTAAATAAAGACACATGCATGCCAGTGCCTGGGGAGGAAAGGAGATAAAGACTTTGCATTAATAGCAGTTTGCTAAGACATAATGCCCTGATAAAGCCAGCATCTTTGTGTGGGCTGGATTGAGTTCAGTGCCAGTTCTATGTAGCGTTCACTAAGAGCACACAGCTCGCCTGTGACAGATCCTATAGCTTTCTGTGAGACCATATGTTTGTGGCTGCAGTCAAGTATTTTTTCATAGTGAACAACAAAAGTTGGGATTTTTCCATTCATTTTTTTTTCGGCACAGACTTCCTAAATCTTTTGGCAAATATTTTACTCATCATTGTGAAACTGCCTACGTTGCACACACTCCACTCCTGCTGCTTACTATACACTTTTGCTGCATTTGTTGTGACTAAATACCATTGTGTTGGAGATGTATTGGAACAAAGGCAGGAACAATGCTGAACTGTGTGAATGGGAGCGTGTGCAGAGGCAGAGGCAGAGGCAGCGGCAGCATTGCAGCGCTGGTCTCGGCTTCAGCTCAGTTTTGCTCACTTGGGCTCGAATTCGAGGCCTTTGTTGACGGAGCGGCTCCCGGTGCCAACTGGCAGATTTTATTTTACTTTCTTTTGTATTCTTTGAATACATTTTTAAAACTTTGGCTTTGGCCTCAATTAGTCAAATGTTCAGGCCTTCAATTCAAGGCCCTGTATTGTTGGTAGAGGCATACAAATCTCCCAAGTCAAATGAAAATATGCCATCGCAGCAAAAATGAAATAAACCTGTCGCTGATATTACAGTAAGCTGTGTTACAGGATGCATATTCATTGAATAAAAATCCTTCAGGAGCAACCGAGTTCAGTTTATCCATAGAAATGATTTTGTAGAGTTTTGTAGAACATTTTAGTTAAATTCCCCTTTCAATAGGTGACATAAATGTTCTTAAATGGATGATTTGCATAGTGAATTTATGCTAAAAAACACATAAAGGTTTGGAGATGTATGGCCATGGCAGGTACAATTACACTAAAAGATGATAACTGTCATCCTGAGCTTCATTTAGACTTGCTGATAAATGCTGTGGTGGAAATGTGGTCAGGAATGTGAATAATATGTTAAAATGCAGCAGTAACTAAATAAAAAAATGTCAGGCTCGTGTTTCAACAACCTCCCCCCATCTATCTGTTCCATGTCATGCCTCGGCACCATTTGACCTCTTTAACTCTTAAATATGCAGGCGGCACTTTGCTTGGCTGCTCAGCTTTAGTGACTCAGTCTGGAAGTGTTTACTGAGGTCCTGCAGAGCGCGGCGGGCTGCTCGTGGTCTTTCATGGCCGGCAGCCCCCTGAGGTGCTGCCTCTATTGGCCCTGAAAGGCGCTGGGAGGCTCCCGGGCCTCTGTTGTTTAAGGTGAGCCCACTTTGTCACTGAGGCAGCTGACCAGAATGAGGTGTCCAAAGAGCCTTCACAGCCAAGACAAGACGGCTAAAAGAGCCACAGCCGGTACCTCTCCACTTCAGTCTGTCCCCATCTATTCACATGCCTCAAGCCCAAAGCCCCTCAGCTGCTGAGAACAGGCAAGAGCCCAGAAGTGGACATTGTGATGTAAGCACTGCTGGGAGTTTGTACCCTAGATGTGGTCTTTGGAATGGATGGCAAACATGTTGGAAGGAATCAGCTAACATAGTTAATTAAAGGGACTTTATGTAACTTTTTACACATAAATCATTTTTTTATTGTCAATGTGTGAACAGGTTGTAACCTAACCTAAAAGATGAGACCTTCCACGACTTTCTGGGTTTCCTCTATCAGCCGGTAGACTGCTTTTAATGTGAAGAACACAGGCCTGTTTTTCCGGGAAAGTCCAATGGATGTGAAGTCATGCGTGCTCGTTCAGTTAGAAACGAATGTACAGTGGAAGTTGCAGTTTGTGCAGAAATGCGTCTCGTTCAGTGAAGTGATGGGGCTCCGGAGCGAGTAATGTTATTGACTCCGGCCCAGGAGACCAAAATCTACGGTGTCTCCCCTGTGCCTTCTGACCACGATCAGGAGGCCGAAGCAGGAAGCAGGATCAACATCTGCCGGGCGCTTGATTCATGGAGGGACCTTCATTTTGTTACATTACTGCCAAGCATGTTAAATATATAATGATATTGTGGTTTTAACTAACGTTAATCAACATGATGCCTGTCAATCACGTTCAGTCTTGTGTGTGTGTCGGTATTGCGAGCACGAGCGCGAGCGCAAGCAACAAAAGTGACTTCACTTGACAGTCTGTCATGTTGAAGGGAGCTGTGTGGCAGCTATAGTCATGGTGTGAAGACGTACAGTGTCGGCAGTGAGTAGAGCAGGCAGGTGGGTTAAATCCTGCCCTAAGGCTGAGCAGATAGCAGAGCAAGAGATCGTTATCAGAGACAGTACACTAGAAAAGACTTTTACTGCCACTTTCTCCTTCTTTCATCTCACATACACAAACATAACAGCTGTGGACAAAAGTGAAGCATCGACACACCATTTTGAAAGAAATGGTTTTGCACTAATAAATTCATCAGTTGTTGAGCCAATGTAGTCTGTTGGACTGGTGGACAGAGCCTATGGAGCTCAACTGAAAGCAAATCCTGAGTGTAATTATACTGGAACTAATATGACTTTCAAAATGACCCATAATTAGTTGCATGCAGCTCTCTAGAGCTCTGTTAGTCTTTGTCCCCATGTCTTGGTCAAAGTGGGGAACAGTATTGTCAGTATTCTCCAGCATTGTCAGTCAGCACAGGACTTGTGTCATCTATCTGTCTCTTGAGCAGCTTGATGAAGTTCCCTGTCCTGGCACATTTGTAGTCAAGGAGTTGCTGAATGAATTCAGTGGCATCTCTGTGCATGGCATCATTGCTATAATGGTGTTATCCACTGTCTAACCTAGAAAACATTTAAGGCTCTTTGGTTCATCACAATTTACTCAGGTATTGTAACATGTTACCGATAATGGGGATGAATTCTCTGAGGTGTTACCTATCCATAGAGACCAAGATCATGCACATAGACCTGGTAGTTGTGGAGCTATTCTTGATTTATTTTTGGTTTGTTTTTATAGGTGAACCACACCTTCTAGCACCCTGGGGTTTAAAAGGTTAAATATGACAAATTGTAATTGTATAGGTTATTGTTGTTTGGATGCTAAGTTGGCTAATATGTGCTAATGTCAATTGTCACTAAGTTGCCACGGTAAATATTCACTTATTCTGTAGCCTGATGGAGACACCAGTGTCAAACTCAGGCTTTTATCCATTTTTATCACACTAATTAGCAACTTGATCGCTGACAACACAAAGATATCACGTGATACCAATGTCGTTATACTATTGGATCATCAGAAGTTAGAATTTGAATTTCAGGCAGTGTAGAGATGGCGTTGAAACATCATTTAGAACCTGATGGGAAATAAAATACACAGGAAATATATACAGTTAGTCAATAATTAACTAAATAAATAGAATAAAAAAAAACTAAATTAGAGCCTTCATTTCTGATGTCTGTTCAAAATTGCGGGATCTTACACTGAACTCAGTTTCAGAATCCTGGCTACAGCCCTGTTTCCAAGCCATAACACAAGAAACAAATCTACAAAATATTTCCCCATCTGACGTGTATAATAATAAAATTTTCACCTATAGGTTTCTAGGTCATTAATTTACACAGCGTACTTATGGCTTGAGAAACTACCACCATTACCACCAATGCTAACCAATTTCCTGCATTCGCTTCCTGGTGTCAGAACGATCCCATTGGGAGGCGTTGCATTCAGTAATAACAGACTTATGAGATCACAACCAAAGAAAAACACTTTGTTTCAAGATGATTACATTTTAGATTGATTCATCAGGACAGGAAAAGTCACATAAAAAGCAAAATGTGAAAGCCATAGACTCAGGGGGACACGGCACACACTTATGTTATCTTTATCTTTTTACATATTCTGAAAAAACATAATTGGGTATTAATTTGGTGATAAATCACTCTCCCCAGAACAGAACTGTGGAATTACAGCTATCATTATTAAGTAATCAGAATGTCCCATTTTCCGCAACAATGAATAACTGGCTTTGGATGGTATTGGACCATAATTGTTTAATTAGATTTGTTTTTTAGAGGGAGAGAGAGCAAGAGAAAGTGTGTGTGTGTGTGTGTGTGTGTGTGTGTGTGTATGTGTAGTTGCTGCATATGATGCCAGTGATCTGATAAAAAAAAAAATAAAAGCATGGATGTGTTTCTATACTAATCGTATTCTCTCTGTAACAAAACCAGGCTGTTATTTATACCGTCGCACAATCGCAAACCCTGCGAGTGAGTTTGTGTGTGTTTGTGTGTATGTGTGTGCACGTGTGAGGAGCTGCACCATGCTCCCATTCTCCCGATAAGACAGCATGCCAATCGAGGGATCTGGCGGAGACAAAGATGAAGTCCAGGTTTAGTCCCTCTATCGGCTCTAGGCTTCTGTCTCATTACCATAATCTCTGCTTTCCATTATCAGCTGGAGAGAGGAGCTGACCCTCCTGATCCACCGGCCTGTCAAACTTTATTCTCCTCCATCCTGGGGATCCTTATTGTGTTGCCATCAAAAATGAGCGTGGAGCTGCTGCAAGCATGCATTACCAAACCCACCAATGCTGTTCAGGTTGTCAGCGCGGCTGCCCCGACACTGCCGGCGACACCGTGCCATTTGCATGTCCAATTATTGTGAGCTTCGTTCTCGGCTCTGCTTTTCAAGTCTGCTCTCAGGTGACCCAGTTTTAATAAAGTCTCTACTCTGTCAAGACAAACTTGAAAAGGCAAAATGCATTTTATTCAAGTGCAAATTAAATTTTATTGCCAAAACACATGCATGTGTTCATTCTCATCTGCTTGTTCTATGATCAGATGTTACATAATTATTAATGGTGGTAAAACAGCTGACTGTGTTTTTGAGGAGGCAATCTAAACATTTTATTATTATAATAATAATAGATCATTTTGCATAGAAAATAGTTCTGATAAAAAAATGTTCACAGTGAGGTCTTTTTTATTCAGAGTAACTATTGTAGATATTGTCTATGGAAAGACATATTTCTGTTGAATTTTCTCATTTTTAGCGCTGTGAGCACCACAATCTATATCTCATTGTATCTCAATATGTATGTGCGTGGCACGTTGCCATAGTAACTGTTAGAAAAGCTCAGTTAATGCTCTCAAACTCTTCATTTAACACAGCTCTCCCATTTCACATGACATTTTCATGATGTCCTCCAAAGCCTCACGCCACAAAATAGCCGGTGGTAAATCATTTTCAAACCAAATGATAATTTTGATACGTTTTGTATCATGAGATCATCCAATTGAAGGCTGCTGTGATTTATTTTTTTAAAAACTGATTTTATTTAGAATTCCTAAATATATTGACTCACATTATATGCATTTCACACATCAAACAATACTAAAGTAGGACAAATGCACAACTCAAAGTCCTGAATGCAAAAAAGAACCAAAAGTAAATACAACTGTATTATTAAGTAAGTGTGAGTGCATATAAAGTACAGTCCACTTTTCTTTAACATTGGTGTCAACTGAGAGCTTGTAATATTCTGTACCTATAGAGTTGTGTTGGCTGTACACACAATCTGCATTCTGTACTGTGAATATGTTGACTGCTAATATCACTCCTAAAGGAAAAAAACAGGGTGACTGGTTTAGTAGTAAGGTGATTCAAAAGAAGAAAGAAATAGGTAAACAAGAAACCCCCTAACGAGCCTTACGGCCGTTTCTCTGGCTCGGATGCCAAATCCACACAGTGTGGGCTGACGGAGACAGAGAGGAAGAGTCAGAGACAGAAATACTGTGAGATGAGGAAGCCTCATTTTCACTCCCATCCCTCCCTCTCACCCACCTCTGCCCCTCTCCTCCCCTAAATCCAGCAGCTTGTGGAGGGAAAACAAATAGAGTCCATTCTGTCGCAGCAGCACCCCGAGGACTCCGAGGTGCCTTTTGGAAAGTGATCCCAGCCCACTGCAGCGGCCTCAAGTGTTGTCACGCTGAGTTAGTGCCAAATTGCTTTGCAGCCCCCCCACCCCCAACAGACACACACACATCCTTCCACCAACCCACCAGCAACAAACAAGACATATACTGTATATGGAGGCTTTCGTTAAAGATGTGCATGTATATGTTTTTACCTTGGTTTTTTAAGAAAACAAATCTTTGCAGGGAGTAAATGGTGAAAGAATTGATTTAATTAATGCAGCAGCATGTCCTGCGGCCACATGTAATCCGTTGAGAATTCTCTAGCGGGAGCTTTCAAGGGGGGCAGCTAGGGGGGAATACAAAAAGATATTCTCCCTGAGACTCTTCCAGTGGCCTGTAATGGGAGCCTCGCACTAATCCCATAATTCCTTGTTTAATTAACTACAGAGCCAACCCTGTAGTTGTCTAAGCCAGTTTGATGGGCCTTTTCTTTCGTTCTTCACCAGCACATGACCAACTTCTGCACACAATGAACGCACTCATACAAACAAACAAACTGTGGAAAAATATCCACGTCAAACACATTTGCATCAAATATAGACCTGCACATTTGCAAACCTCTGCTCTACTGACAACCTCTTTACCGTCCAAACTGATGTTACACACCTGATTCATCAGAAGCTTAAGCCTCTGTGCTTGATAAGAGGGAATCTTGCAAGTTCATTGTATGTCACACTGTGTGAGATGCATGTTGGTCTCAATCTATCAGATTGTGAGATGACGCCTGGTGAATTATACACTTACAATGTAAATTAGAAAAAAAACAGTATGCAGACTCTCACATTTTAAAATGCATCAAATCAAAAAGCCATAGAGCTGTCAGTTACATGCTTTTTCAATTTGCCACCATATATTTTTTTTATTATTAAAAAATAGTGCTTGCAGTGTTGCATTGGTGTATTCTGGATAATTTGATGTAATATTTTGATTGATTTGTTAGGCATGGTTGGCATTGTGGGATTTTAGGCTTAGCCCAAAATCACAGGTAGGGGCTTTTATAAACTTTTTTTTTTTTTAGATTATTTATTTATTTTTTGTTAGCTTTTTTTTAATGCCTTTATCGATAGTGATAGAGATAGTACTGAAAGGGGGAGAGAGAGAGAGAGAGAGGGGATGACATGCAGCAAAGGGCCGCAGGTTGGATTCGAACCCCGTGCCGCTGTGGTAAGGACCGCTCTACCAGAGTCAGTAGGGTATAAAACCTCAAATCCATGACCATTCTCTGGCTAAGATGTTTTGATGATTGATTTGACTTCTACGGACTTTTTTATAAAGAAATGATGGTGGTCACGGAAGTGACGTTTTTGACCCTACTAAGTATTTGATGTCAGGCAAATCAGGGCTGCCTTTTTGCTTTGGTAGTAGCACAATTTTGGAACTAATTCTAGGTTTTTTATTTTGCCATACAAATATTTATATGAATTTGTCAAGAGCTTTAAATGCAACCATAGGGACTCCTATGGGAGATTGAAATAGAAAAAGCAGTCTGGGCAAAGCATTCATTCGGACAGTTTGGGCTGCAGTGGCAGGTTGTCCACCATTCGGAGGGTCGGTAGTGCGATCCCCGGCTCCTCCGATCAGATGTCGAAGTGTCCTTGAGTAAGAGACTTAACCCCAAATTGCTCTGGGTGTGTGTGAATGAGTATTTAGATTACATCCTGATGGGCAGATTGGCACCTTGCATGGCACTCCTGGAGTGGTCGGAAGACTAGAAAAGCACTATATAAACGCAAGTCCATTTACATTTCAGTTCTACCAATTAGTGATAAGGGGAGAATCGCCCTTCTGAGCATATTTCCCCTTCTCTCCTTCAGTAAATTCTATAGTTGGCTTCATAGAGTTTTGAGGTGGAGGGAGTGATGACAACACCTAGGTATCTGAAGTCCTCCCTGGACCAATGAAACATGGCCTGATTATCTAGTTGCCAGGATCATTGCTTCTGATTTTGAATCGCTCGCTCACATACAGCATGACATCATCTGCAAATAAGGAAATCTTATGTTCCACCCCTTTACTGTCTTTTATGCCCTTTATATGAACCTGTTGCCTGATGGTTTCATCAAGTGGCTCTAAGCATAATGTCGAAGAGCAAGGGACTCAGACTGTCCCCTGCCTAACTCCCTGTTTTAACCTGAAAAACTGAGAACATCCATTCACCCTCACTCTTCACCATGGGTTTAAATATAACACTTTAACCCAATAATGACAATAGCTGTTTGTTATCATTTTGCATTAGACCCTCTTTTCTGTATTTGTTTCAAACTTGTCTATAGTCCTTCTCCTGCGGTGCCAAGGAAAGCGCAACAATTCTGACAGAGTTGACATTCCTCTCTGCCTCCTGTCTCCACTGTTGACAACTGACCAGTGATCCTGTAGCAGTTCTCTGTTCAGCTTCTCTCTGGAATCCTTTCTGATGGAGATACCTATCTTCTCCGATGTATAGGCGCTGCCTTGGTCAGTGTCTTAAAAGCCTGGAGTCCAGAAAAATCCTGATCTGCGACCAGTAATGGAGACTTGGCTCGGATGTTTTTCTCCCACAATTGTTTAATCACACATCGTTCTTCCTTGTGTTTTCTCTGGATTTTGGGAGAGTAATTATGGTCAAAATACGCCCTGTCACCCTTGTATGTTATCTGCCATTGTTTCCGAGCCTGTTGCAACACGACATCTTTCATGTAATAGTCCAAGAATCTGACAATGATGGATCTTGTGGGGCTTGCTCCTCTCTCGGTTTTGTCCACTATGACCTATGTGCTTCTGGCAGTTCTAGGAATTTCCTTAAGAGTTCAGTCACAAACTTTAGCATGCCATTTGTTTTTCTTTTCCCTCTACAACTCATAGATCTGCAGGTTATCACGCCTCGCTTTATTTTCCAAGTCCCAGCATTTGTCTGCTAGCTTCAAGCCTCTCTGTGTAGCAGGTGCTCGATAGCCCTCTTGAGTCTTCTGTTGAGCTTATACTCTGTCCTCCATTTCCTTCGATTTCCCCTCCAGCTTTTCAATTTGAGTAGTTAAATCTTTCATGATATCCTCCACTCTTGTTAGCATCTGTTTAGTATCTTCTGAGGCCTCTTTTGTTCTTTTCTCAACTTGTGAATCTCGGAGAGAATTAGCGATTCTTCCTCGTCAGACTCACCGCCGCCACGATGGTGGTGATGGGATGATTTCTCCGTCTGCTTTTGAATGTTGCTCTTTCCATTTCCTCCGTGTTCATTTATTTTATACCGGCTCATAATGTTCAGCAAGTCATTAATACTTGAATAGTAGTGTATGCCTCAACATTTTTTTTAAAATATGGCTGGTTTAAAGAGGGTTTCTAAGTGAGCTACCACCGTCACGGCGTCATCGGAAGTCCAATAAAGTTGCTTTTCAGCAACATGCTCTTATTGTTGTATTTATTTTTGCATATTCACAAGTGTTGGGTTTATTGGTTATTGGGTTTGCCTCCTTTCTTTCAAGCACACAGAGGCAGAGGAATTACATAACACAAAATATGATTAGAAACCTGTTTTGTGATATTCTCTCATTCAAACATTTTACTCTTTCATGTCAGAACAAGTAAAGATTCCTCAGTGTTATTTGTCACAGGTTCATTATGTTCAGATTTCAGCTTTTTCATATGTTGTGGACGTTTAAAAAGCCACCTCTCATGTGATCTGTTTGCACCTGAACTGTGATGTCATGCCATAGTCCTCTAACATACAGTAGAGCATTACATGTCATTATATCTGCTCTCCAATCCTGGTAAGCAGCAGGCCGCCTCATTTGAAATGGATATCTGCATGTGTCAGATAATCTTCCAATGGCTCCTTCTGAACAGCCAGCACGGACACATTTTGTGTGAGTGAAATCAGCTGCACAATAAACATCCTGGCACTATTTTCAGCCTGCCAGTGTGTTTGTCTGGGCTGCCCCGAGGCCCGCGGTGGAAGAATGGTGCTACACACATCACCAAGGTGGTCTGGAGAGATTAGTACCCCTCCATTCCACTCTAACCCTCAGCACCTTGCCCTGGGGAATTCTGGGATATGCAGGTTTTGATATAGAATTGCACTTACCAAGCACAAGAAAACTGTATTGTCATAAAAAATAACCACACAGAGAAATCAGTGGAGGTCGTGCTGTTTGAAGCACCATTTGTCATCTGCCTGCCTCTCTCTGTATTTCTAGGAAGTTGTGAAAATGCCTTTTACTGCCACTGAACCAGTGAACCACTATTTCGACACTTACAGATATGATACAGATGTTGTGAGATGTAATTAAATAGGTCTTTAGAATTCACATGGTCCCTGGTCAGTGACTATTCAGCCGTCTACACTCATTGTGTCCTGGCTTAGATTCTTGGATGTCCAGGTCTTGGATGGTCAGGTTAGAGTAAGGTGTGGATTTGGAGAGCATCTCTCTTGGGACATTGTATTGCCCCATTAGTGATGGTGAGAAATCTAATCTGGGTCACACAGTCATCACTGGCTTTTCAATGGGTGGACTACCATCTGAAAAGCTGGTAGACTTTGCATTGGATGTCCCCTACAAAATGTGTTCACACTACTAATTAACTTTGTCAGATATATTTTGGGGGCATTGTAACTGCTGCCTGGATCACAGATTGAGTTTGCTCTGTTGCCATGTTCGATAGAACATATAGTTTAAAAACTACACAACAAAGGAGCAAATGCATCTTGAGTTGAGATTCTCCAAGGTCAATAAGGAACTGTTAAGCTCATCGAAAAAGTGAACAAGTCCCGTCTCGTGCTTCAAATCAATGTTGCTTTTTTCAGTACTTTATCAAACCACCATATAACAGAATAATAAGAAATTAATAAAATGGAAAACAAATGAAAAACCTCCACAGTGAACACTAACACTTGCTCCGTACTGTAGATGTTTGTCAAAGTGTCTCTTTTGGATAACTGTTCAGTGTGTGTTGACAGGTTTGATGACTTTTAATAAAATGCTGGTCAAATATAATATTGTCAAGTTGTTTGTTTGTGTTGATTTGTTTGTTCCGTTGTTTTCTATGGACCTACTTTCAGTTTTGACAAATGCCTTCATTTGTTGTTTTTGATTATTCTGAGTTTACAATCCAACGGACAGCGTGAATCAGGCACCGCTAGCCTGAATTTTGCGTGCAAAGTTGAATAGCTAAATATACTGCATATTATTATATTATAAATGTGAATGCACGCATCTCATGACATGTCTCAATTGAACGTTTAAATGTTTGCCACTAACAGTTTTGAGCCATATAGCAATACACATACTGTACCTACTGTGGCCTCATTTAGAAGAACAGATCTTATAAATAAAATGCAGCTCATATACAGTACATGTCCCAACCACAGAATGGGCTGGAATAAAGGCTCATTTAGTTTCTGTTTGTTCATTAACAATCCAAAAGAAAAGGTATTTAATATCAAAGGTTTGACAAGCAGTTTGATCAATAATATCTAGTATTACTGAAATCAATAGGAAAGGCCAATTAGCATCTTTTTACTATTTAAAATGATAAGTCTTTTGATTTACTCAGCTAATTGTGAGTATCTTTATGGGAAGTAGTGTTGTTGTACTGTTGCAAATGTGCAAAATGTTGACTTTGAAACAGGAGGCCATAGTTAGCATTCCATCTCCTATACCAACCATGGAGCTAATTTGGGACAGGTAGATTGTACATCTTAGTCATTGGTTTCATTCCATTATTAAAACATGCCGATGTGAATGATGTCTAATGTGTCCCTTCCGTGTGTTTCTTCCAGGCAGTCGGATGGATGAAGTGTCAGACGTGGAGTCGGAGCCTGACCTCCCCCTGAAGAGGAAGCAACGCAGAAGTCGGACCACGTTTACGGCGGAGCAGCTGGAGGAGCTAGAAAAGGCTTTCGAAAGAACTCACTACCCCGATATCTACACCAGGGAGGAGCTGGCCCAGAGGACCAAACTCACTGAGGCCAGGGTCCAGGTAATACACTAACATCCAACTGTCCATCCATCCATCCATCCATCCATAAATATATATATATATACATATACATACAGTATATACAGTATACAGTATGTACTACTTCATTTTCAGGTAGTATTTACAATAAACCAGTTTGCTGGCAGATGGTGGTGGGGTTCATATTAGGGCTGGGACGATACACCTATCTCCCCATTCTATACTATCACGATACCTGGGTGCCAATTCGATATGTATGTTGCGATTTTTAAGTATTGCGATTCGATATTATGATTTATATTTATTTATTTTGTTAACTCTTTTAACACTAGACCATGGGAAAAAGTTGAATCATACACTTCTAGGGACTTTTACTTTGGAAAATATCCAAATTAATTCAGTAAAGAAGTTTGATTTTCAGATGTCCTGAAGTCAAATATATCAGTCATTGTCAGGAATTATTTATTATTTCTTTTCCCAGCAACCCAAAAATCAAAGAATAAAGACATTTCCCTGACAAATTAGTGGTATTTTCTATTGAATTTATAATGGACATATTATGTTTTATACTTCTGGTGAATATAATCCAATCAATTTTATTTCTATAATATATATATTTTGTATATACAGTTCCCTTTGTTGAAAACTTATTTTGAAAACCGGACGTAGGCACACGTGTATACTTCCGCTAACTTCTCCAAGTCCGTCTCTAGCTCTCACGTCAGCTCCGTTCTCTTTATACATCCATGGTCAGCTCCATTGGGCCGTTTGAATGCATCCATCCATCCATCCATCCATCCATCTATCCATACCTAACCATGCAGTTTTGTTAAAGGGACTATTTGTAACTTTCAGAATTGCTCCTTAACAGCGACACCTGTGGCCGTGAAATCAACGAAAGTCAGCGTCGGGCTCGCGCTTGCTCGCTCTAAATAGACCTGAACGAGCATCGCTCAAAACAGTGAGGCGACACACGTCAGCTAAAAGCACAATATCACTCTGTATTTCACCTGCTTGGCAGTAATGTTAGCTGACCAGACCAAGGTCTCTCCATGAGCATGATTTAGATCTGATCCTAGTGTTGCCTTTTCCTGCCTCACCCTCCTGCGCCCGCAGGGAGACACCGGCAATCGGAGCCTCTCCTCCGCTGCCGGCTTGCATTCACTGACACAGTGCGCACCAACAGAAGTTTTCCGTGTCTTGTGAAGTGACGAGCCTCCGCAGAGAGAAACGTGAACCGTGACACCGGCACCCGGTGTCTCCCTGCGGGCGCAGGAGGGAGACGGTAACGTTTCTCTCTGGAGGAGTTGCAGCAGTTATTTCTGCACAAACGTCCACTGAACATTCACTAGATATTCTCAGAGCTAAACTAACTCTTCTGCAGTGTGGAGTGAGCGCGCGTTCACGTCTAGAGGTGGAGCGAGTACGCGAGAACGCGAGCTCTGTCTGAGTGAAGGCGAGCAGGCAGAGGAGACGAGGCTCCCGGCATACGCGAGCGTGCATGTGTGCCGACCCGCTACATTTATACGCTTACAAAGTTACAAACAGTCCCTTTAAGAGATAGTTCGATAGTTTGTGTTACTCAAAACAAAACATATAGTTCTAAAATTCACGCAGTTGGGGCCACAGATCCTGCTGAGCATCTTCATCTTTGTTTCCAGGTGTTCAGCAGTGAGGAGATGCACAGCTTTTCATTTTTACTTTTATTCTGCTTTCTGCTCTGATAAACAAGCTGTTTTGGTATTATTGGATTGATTTGTATTGTTGTACAAGATGTCACATTATCGTGATATTTAACAGACCAAATTACATATTTACCCACTGAGTTCAACTATTATTCTCACATACATACAGTATAATGCTGGAGACTCTGCCAGCTGTTCACATCTCAGCTAAGAAACCTGTCTTTGGTCTGGGTTTTGACAGCTCCCCAGTGTCCCAGTAGTGCTGGAGAAAATACTGTAGAGCTCTAACAGCAGCTGTTAGGTGTTCAGCAGTGGGGTGGGGGCTGCATTCCTCATCCATGTCTCACTCTCTGACATCTTGGCTGGAATCTGTATTTCCCACCACTTTCAAGCCCACCACTCATGTAAAATTCACAGCAGCTCACTGAAGGGTCTATGCTGTCTCGCGGGAGCTTTAATCCACAACAGCAACACGGATCAATCAAGACCCGGGAAAACTGAGAGCAAGAAACCAGTACGGGCATGGAGACCAGTCCACACTCTGTCACTTAGCTCTTATACCTACAGACCTCAGAACTATCTACGTACCTCTACTTGACAGACGCTGGTCATCCTACATTCACTGACACAGCTTTCAACCAGATTTTCAAAGAGGAACAGTTAATGTACAGTTGACAAAACAATCTTAATGCGGGGCAAACACTACACGAGAATCAATCTGATTTGGGCCCGATTCCCCCCCTCCCGAAAAAGCACTGATTTTTTAATGGTTCTAAAGATTATCTTTCCAGATATTCCTGTGGTGTGAGGTTTGTTCAGAGTGTTTTCTCACATCCCCAATCGGCTCGGAAGTCTATCCTGGCCGCACCGATCTCAAATCGTAAACATTTATGTGTGGGGGAACCCCGAGGACAGCCGATGATGCAGTCACGTAGGAAAGAACGATAGCCAATTGAAAACCAAGCTGATTGAAGAAAGAAGAACAACAACCGCCGTCATTGCAGCCGCGGCTAACGCACGAGCTAATGCAAAACGAGAAGCATAAAGTAGTAGTAAGATGAAGCACAGAAATGGAGGACCAACATGTTGATTCGTGGCAACAACGCAAGTGTTTATTTAACGTGTCTCCATGATTTTATCCATCCATCCTTCGTGAATTTTCAGTACAAAGTAGAGCAAAAACTAACATCGCCAATTCTTCCTGCCATGTTTGTTTACACTAAAGTCCCTTTTGATCGCGAAAGATTTTGCGATAATTCCGTTTTTTTTTAGTCTGGACTCTTGTTGTTCATGAATGAATCTGTTCGTGTGTGGTGTGCTGTTTTGGCCAAATCGTGGCTCTCCACACACTACAGGAACAAAACTGTTAAATTTAACATAACTTGTCGTTATGTGTGGGATCTCTCACATTTTCAAAATCTGGTAAGATTTGAAAAATCTTTTAGAGTGGGCCAGCCTTAACTCAAGATCCACTTCCTCAATTGTTGTGGAGCTTTTGACCGTATCACATGGTCCTCATCGATGTTGACTTGTCCACTGTCAACGATGGACTGCCATTGATTGCTTGGAAACATACAGTTTAAACATCTATAGTTTCATGGCAACTAAGCAAACTCAATCTGCTGACGAAGACCAATTTGGTGGAAAACTCCAGAGTGGACCTTGAGCCTTGAGTCATTTTTTATAAAATGGTCACTATATCCTGATAGTAGTACATGAGACAGGTAATCTGAAAAAATCATGTTCCTCTGTGTCCTCCAGTGCTCCTAACAGCATCTGCAGGATTTCACAGACCGGAGGAAAACAACCAAATCAGAGCTGATCTTGAGTCTGCCGTCCAGCTGCCGAATATGAGAGCCAGCTGTCAATCACTTGCGAACTCAGACCAAACGGTGAAACTAGGCAACGCTGATTAAACATTAATCAATATTATGTTATGTTAATGCCTATTTCTCGCCTCAAATGTTTTCAGAATCATCTTGTAGTGTACTGTTTAACTGTAAAATGAGAAAGTTTGTGACCCAGCAGCCATGTTGAGATCAGTTGAGGAAATACCAAGCACCGCCCACCAGCCGGAGCACAGCCAATAGGAACGCTCTCTCTCCCTGAAATGACCTGTGATTGGCCAAAGTCTTCCGTCACAATTTTTTAAAGCCTGAAAACAAAGCCATGAGGAGGTGCAGAAGTCTAGTTTTCTCTCAGAACACTTGAATTACAATATGCTGAAAGATTATTATGGAATTTTTACCCAATGATGCCAAAAATATACTGCCTACTGCCACTTTAAGGACGCATGAACAAAAATCTCACACTGTGTGGGATAGTTCTAATAAAGTCAGTGTCAAACTGCACCATTTCAATTTCGAAGCATGTCAGATGGTGATGAAAGTAGCTCTTTGATGTTAATTTAAAAAATAAAAAAAAAACTGATGCAAGCAAAGACGTGTCATCAACTTGCGTCATTCATCTGCAGTGCTCTCGTGTTTTTAAAGTGTAACAAACAATAAACAAGCTTTGGTCACGCCACTGGTGCTTCTATGCATCAGAACTCCTCGAAAGAGGAGGAGAGAGTGTACCTGGTGGTGGTCAGGGGAAAAAAGGACAACATGGAACAAAGTGCATTAGTAGTCAGTAACATTAAACTAGCTCACCAGTGTATTCTTCACCAATTCATTTCATATTGTAACTGGTTGGTTTCATTGTTATCCTCATCAAACCACCAAGTGAGCCATTTGGACCTGTATGGAAGCATCTGCATTCAGTATGATTCTACATTCATTTATTCACGTGTTTTCTTCTATTTGTCACCTGTCTGTATTACAGTATTTACATTTTTACTTTTGATAGACTCAGTTGGAAAATTCTTTATTTTTAATTATGCTACATATCAAATGACTCAAATGAAGCAATATATCGATTCTGGCATTAAAAAATCAATTTCAAAATTGTAAAAAAAAATAAAAAACGCTATACATACAGTAGGTGAGTTGATTTTTTTCCCACCTCTAGTTGTTGTGATGTATGATGCTGATGTAAGTGCCAGGTGAAGCAGTTGTCTCCTCTGTAGGAGGCAGATATTTGAGGGATTCTGTTCTCCTGTCAACATACCTAACAAAAAGAGCAGTGGGGAGGCGGAGAAATGAAGATATAATGGTTTTGTAAAAAATGGTAAATAAAGGGATGGAGAGCCGCTTTTACTGAGGAAAGAATTGTGTACACTGTAAACAGGCTCTATCAAAAAGTAAAAAAACAAAAACAAAGATAAAAAGGAATGAATGAGGATTTCACTGTAACATCATAGACTTTTTATTTAGTTTTGTGTAGCTATGGTCAGGAGGAGGTGACTGGACGAGAGGTGATATTCTGTTTCTCTCTCATTCTCTCATGTCTTTGGACTGTTGATCGGTCTCAGACTCTACTTCTTCTGCTTCTCTTGCAGTATAATACCTCAAGGCGACAACACCTGTTCTAATTATTTGAGTCTCCTCTACAGAAATAGGAGTCCAAATGATCATCTCCACTTGAAAGGCATGTTTCCATTTGCTCCAAATGAAAAAGGAGGATTCCTGGAGAAAATGGGCTGGTGGAAAGCTGGAGGCAATACATAGATTCCTGCTACTGCTCTGCATGTGCGTGTAGCTACAGTATGTGTGTGTGTGTGTGTGTGTGTGTGTGCGTGGTGTGTAGGTGTGTGTGCGTGCATGTATTAACTCATGTGAGTGATATCGTATGGTTTGATTCAAATGATGCAAATGATAAAAACGCAGTTAGCTGTGTGTCCTATAATGTGGGACAGTGTGTGGGAGGAGGAGACAGATCCGGGCTCCGTGAGTGTCTTTTCTGCAGAGCGACAGGCTGATACCTGCCCTGAGCTTCTGTGTTTTAGTTGGCTTTAATTAAGAACTTGGAAATTAGTGCCCTGCTGAGTTGAAAAGGAAGACAGCATAGCTTTTGGCAATACACACCCCTTTGTCATTTCACAATCGGCCTGATTTGGCTCACTTTACTAGTGTGTGTGTGTGTGTGTGTGTGTGACATGTCCTCATGTTTGACATTCTTCCTTTTCTTTTTAAACCCTTAAGAAATTACACTACACCGCCGTAGTATGATTTAGTTTATTTCCATTATTGCTTGCGACCTGCACTCTAGCAAATGTTTGGAGAGTGTCTTTTTATGTGATTTTTGTGCATCATGCTGGTGGTCAGCTGGGATTTTAGAGGCAAAGGTCAGGTGACCAGGTAGTCAGCTCTTCTCTGCTCATCTCTGTACTGTAAAACCATACAGCATTACTTCAACTACTGCTGGTTCCACTTGAGTCTGTATTACATCTATATGCACTCCTAGGTTTACCTTCAGTTAGGTTGCCCTCACTGTAACAACTCAAACAGAAGCCGTGCTTAAAGCTGCCGTCCAGCTGCCGTCTATGAGAGCCACGAGTCCTTCACTTGCAAACTCCGACCAAACGGTCCAGCTAGGCAGTGCTGATCAAAAATGAATCAATATTCTGTTACTGTAATGCCTATTTCTGACATTAAATGTTTTCAGAATCATCTTGTAGTGTACTCTGTAGCTGTAAAATGAGAACGTTTGTGACCCACCAGCCAGAGCACAGCCAATAGGAACGCTCTCTCTGTCTCTGAAATGACCTGTGATTGACCAAAGTCTCTCGTCACAGGCTAGATTTTTTAAAGCCTGAAAACAGAGCCATGAGGAGGTGCACAAGTCTAGTTTTCTCTCAGAACACTTGAATTACAATATGCTGAAAGGTTATTATGGGATTATAAAGCCTCTATACCAAAAGTAAAACTATAATATTGTAAATGTGTTAGTTGCTTTGATCAGTCATGTGTTTACTGTAGCTGTGGGATGTTGATGCCTCCTTTTTGGCCTTTATCCATCATAATGAGGTATTGTCTGGAGTCTATGAGGAACAATGCACGATTATCCACACACTCTCACAGTGCACACAAACTCTAAAGACATTTACTCTCTCCTCCATGCCAAAGATCACTCACATCTTTTTTTTTTTGCTTTTACAATTTGGTAGCATTTCAAAATTCCTCATTTGAGCTTTTCTGATGTAGTAAAACTAAAACAAGTAATAATGAGGATTAAAGCAACTTAAACACAGCTGAAAATCTATTTTTTGCTGACCTCCAGTGGTTTAAAGTGGCAGTCCTTAAGATTTCAGTCATGGCTGATTTGGTGACAACCTATTTACTGGTGGCAACAGCAAATGTTTAATACTACAGCACAAGTCCCAGAAAAAGGGGGCAGCAAAACAAACTATTGGCGTTGTTTTAAGTCTGGCAATAAATGGCCTTAATCCATCATTCTGTGAGTACTGGTGATCTGATTTTATGCTGCACTCGGCATGAGTCTGTGAACAGCGAAAGTGAAAGTAGTCGGTTACCTCAGTGTGCAGCCTGTCGCCTGCAGCTCTTCAGCTAACAGCTCACCGTGGCTGCTCCTGACTGTTCATTACTCCCTGCAATATTTGAAAATGGCAAAAAAATGACCAAAATGGCCATTGTCTTGCTTTGTAAACATATTTTTGATGAACTATAGAAGTCAGTGTCAAGCTCACTGACATTTATTTAAATGAAAATCTTTGAGATTCTTACTTTAAGCTCTCACCTCACTGCAGTGATGTATATTTCAGAGTGTGTCAGTACACCGTGACACCACTGTTGGGTGTGGTAGGGTGCAACAGAGCACACTACTGAGTATATTCAACCACATCCGGCTATCATTTGGGCTGGGTGTACGTGTAGCACCACAGGTGTGATGAACACTTCCAGGTGCACTAAACTGTTCGCTAACCTTCAGTCAAAATTTCACAACACTTACTTACCGAAACAAATACGTCCCATAGAAGCAGCTTAAATTACTACTCTGACAATGTGACGTAACTTGAGCTGCCAGTTCATTTGTAGTTAGTTAAAATGAAACAGGAAAGCCCGCTCTGACTCTGAGATAAATGACTAATGAAAGCGATTCATTTGGGGTTTTGCTCTGTTTTCTCTCCCAGGTTTGGTTCAGCAATCGAAGGGCCAGGTGGCGAAAACAAGCGGGAGCCAATCAGCTAGCAGCTTTCAACCACCTGTTGCCGGGTGGATTTCCTCCCACAGGGATGCCAACACTTCCTACGTACCAGCTGCCAGAATCCAGCTACCCAACCAACACTCTGTCCCAAGGTAGAGAAGGAAACACTTTTACACTGGTCATATACAGTACAGATGGGTGACACGTGATGGTGATGTAGTGTGTTAGTGAGGTGTTGTTCCAACACAAGCCTCCACAGCAGCTTCAGTGCAGCTTGTCATAGATTCTCCCGGGGTGTGGAGCTCTGCTGGGGGGATGAACAGCATTCTTCCAAAAGAAAAAAAAATCCTCATTTGGTGATTTGATGGTGGTGAGCACTGTTTAAGTGCTCAAGTCAAGTTGACTTGACTATGACTTTCCCCAAAACTGCATGTGATTATCATAAAGTGAGCATTTCTGTAAAGGGAGTCACGTGGCCGGCTGTCGGACAGTTGGATGAATATCTGTCATGTTAGAAATTTTGATCGGCCATCCGCAGGCTCTCGCACAGTTGAAGCGGAGCCACGAGCCGACTCCCCAACGTTTTTAGAGCGTAGCTATCAAGGTAACAATATAGGCTACAATAGATATAGCTAGTAAAACGTAGCTAGCTTACCTCCAATTCTCTCTGCAAAATGGACAAGCCATACTGTCCACATCTTTGACAACGGCCGTCAGCGCCCAACGGGCTGTGTTTTTTTTTTGGTACATGTACAGTGTGAGGACTCACTATTTAAGATATTTAAGACCTTTTTTGTTATTTATCTTTGTCGTTATTTATCACTATTATTACAAGTATTTTTGATATAAATACATGGATGTAGTCACTGAAACTGCTATTTATATATTTACTTCTACTTCTCTCTTTTTACTACTATATGATGATGATATGATTGTTTACCTGCCTACATGCAGCCTATTGTTCCCTCCCCATTTTTTCTAGCCTATGCTGAATCAGTTCCCAATTAGGGGAGGCTATATAAGTGGATGTGAGTCTCAGATCTGTTTGACTCTGATGAAGACGCAGTTGGCGTCGAAATGTTAGTATTTAATAAAGTTTACTGCCTTAAATCCGTGTGCTCCGGTATGCTTTGGAAGTCTCTCCTATTACAAGATTGCCCTACTCTGTGAGCACCGGACTGGCTTACTATTCCTTTTGAGGCGGCTGAAGCGCGTTTAACCTTCCTTCTTCAGTGTGAGCACTCAGGTCGTGGCTGACCTTCATTCTGTACAGTGTGAGCACATAAATCGTGAGCTTTGGCTTTACATCTCAAACAATCTACTCGTACAGTATGAGTAGGAATTATACAACAACATTCCTAAAATCGTACAGTGTATGTACAGCTTAGCAGGGAAAATGCACACATGCAACATATATCCAAACCATCCTTTTCATAAGCCATTGGTCCTCTGCCACACTGCTCACCTGAAAGAGATGCTCTCACCTGCTGCTTCTGCTGCTAGACATATCCAGGAGGTGTTCAGTCCTGTGTAGCACATATACTAGTAGCAGGGGGAAACTGCTAGCCGAGCACCTGTCCTATTAACATGCTTGAGCAATTGAAGAAATAGATCTGTGTGATTGCATACAGCAGCACAACCGGGGAAGGAAGGTTTTAGATGTTGTATCTTCACGTGCTCATGTGCTGTTGTGTTTTGCCCTGCAGACGGTGGTGGTACACTTCACCGTCCCCAGCCATTGCCTCCGTCCACCATGCACCAGAGCGGTCTGTCCAGCACTGACAGCGGCTCCGCCTACGGTCTGGCCTCCAACCGCCACGGCTTCTCCAGCTACTCCGACTCCTTTATGACCTCTGCAGCACCAAGCAACCATGTCAACCCTGTCAGCAACGGACTCTCCCCACAGGTAAGACCTGCCGGACTACGGTGACATTTATGCATGACAATGTATAACATTAACTTAGTGAAGATAGACAGAACTAAACATCAACCTCACCAGTGTTGGGCTGTCATTACTGTATTCCAAGCAACGCTCCGTTACGCTGACATTTTGCTGGGTCGGCTTGTTTGCTGCCTTGATGGGAGTTGGATAGGACAATCCATATCAGCTTCATCTCTGTGTGTTCAGTGGTCTGGGATCTGTTAGCTTTGCACATGGGCTGGAGATGGGGAGAGGACTTTTTGGTAACTCCAAACATATCTTATTCACATGTTGTATCCAGACACTGGTACCTCCCAAAATCTCCTGTTTTTTTTTTAAGTGTTGAGGTTGTGGGAAGTTGGCGGCGTAGCTGAGGAGGGGACTTCTGGTGTGTGCGAGCTTGCTGTTTATGGCCAGTTAATTGCTCCAAAGTGAAGAATTGTTGCTCATTAAATCATGATGAACAAGTAATGAAAAACGTTCTACTGTTAATTAATTAGCAAGATTTGTAAGATGTTGGGCTTCATGACAGTGGAATCACTGACCTGGGAAAATCATAAAGTTAGGGCATATTCACACCTGCCTTGTTTAGTTCAGTTGAATCGAACCCTGGAGCGTTTACCCTCTTGGTGCGATTCATTTGGGCAGGTATGAATGCAGCAATCGCACTCGGGTGCGCACCAAAACAAGCGGGTTCGCTTCCAAACGAACTGCGGTACAGTTCGGTACGCTACGTTTGTGGTGAGAACATAATCAAAACCTTGATCCGGCCCAACTGGAGAAAGCATTGCGCCTTTTTGGATTAAACCAGCTCCGGTAGCAAACTGGGCTGTGCATGGCAACCAGACACCAGACAACGTTACTACAAAAGAGCCTACGTTTGCCCTTGCTATTCACATCAGTACTAAACAGGTGTAACATCAGGCTGTGTTGAAGACCATGAGCATGCCTGATGGATCTTCGGAAATATTTTCGGCTAATCTTCATGTCACAGTTTAGGAGGGTTAATGCACGCCCCCTCCTCTGTCCTCCGTACGTCTTGATATGCGCCATCGGCGACTCCAGTGCGTCAATACATTATTTTCCAGTCGCCTCATTTTCAAACTGTATCGTTTGCCTTGACTGAAAATTGCTACGATGTAAAAAAAGAAGATGACCAGGGCCAAGATCAAGCCGCGTAGTTGTCCCTCCATTGTTGCGCTGCTCTTCTTTGTTTACGTCCGGGAGTTTTCCCGCATGGAAATTCTGACCAATCAGAGAGCAGTTTCTTTGCGCACCAAAATTTTGGTCTGCTTGTAAACGCTGCCGTGTGAACACAAACCAAACTCGAGTCAACATGCAACATTGTAACAATTTGGTCCCCGATTCAGACCAGAGCAAACAAACTACAGGTGTGAAAACGCCCCTTAAAGGAAAAGCAGCGTACCCGTGAGAACCCCTCAGTGCACCACAGGGCCGTGTGGCCATTTACCCCATCCTTACAACCTGTCGACCAATTTCTGTGTTAGATGTAATGTCACTGTACTTATAGATGATGTCAGAGACTACTACTTGATGAGTCGTCGTTTCAAATTTCTACAACGGAGGTGGTGAGCACAAAGTTGGTGTGACGCATAGATTCACAATAGTAGTACAGCATTTGTGTGACACGTAATGCTGTTATCCTGCTCCATCATCCCTTTCCAACCTGTATTGGGTATCACCTACAGTATATACCTACCTGACCTGTGTTGTTGATCTCTCTCAGTTGATTACTGTGTTCGTACTACGTTTGTGTGAACATGTATGACCGCAATAATAGTATTATTAATAGCATTTGAAGGTACTGTGTTTTCAAGTTATTAAGAAGATCGAACTGAATTTTAATTAGTAACTGCTGACTGCTTAACCTCCCCGGGTGAATTAGTACAATATTTTAAAATTAATTTATTTCATTCCTGAGTCTGTGCTATTAACTACATTGTTCAACTCCATGGCTCCTAATGGATTCTGGCTTGAACTTTCAACCACAAAGATGTTCATTTGGAGAGAAAATCCTTTCCACTCTTCAGGGGGAAAAATAGAAAAGAAATAATCTCACCGACTAATGACTGTGATCATTAATTTCAGACAACGTCTTTCATTTTGTAATTAACAGATGTTGCTGTCAATGCAGGCCGCTCTAATGAATTGTAGCTGATATCCAAGTACTATATCCTGTTGTCCTTCTGTTCACGCGTGTCATTTGGTTTGGTACAAATGGCTGTACAGTATATGCTGTGTGAGGAACTAGATCCTTTGACTCAAATTAGATTGTCACTGGACCACATAAACCTGGGTGATAGAGCCCTTCGAACATAGTGATTGCAATAGACTTTCTGTTATTCGTGGTATTCCATTTCCATCGGTAGCCTATTCAATGGATCAGTTTACTGATTTTAGCCAGTACATTTTTTAATCATATTTGCTCCAATCTCGCCTGCTGCTGTTTTAACATTGTTTAAAAGCAGACTGAAAACTCTCCTATTCATGTTGCATTTGATTTGGTTACAGATAATGGATGGATGGATGGATGAATGGACGGACGATTTATGTCCTTTATGGTACAAAGTGAGGGTGGTTCATTGAGGTGGATGGACATGTAGCACATCTGACTTCTATGCAGGACACCAGAGTTAATGTCCTCCAATTAATGCTTGTCTTTTTATTAACTGTAACCATGATCTTCCCCTAACCTAAACCAAACTGTGGTTGCCATGCAAAGATATTAGAAAGTGATCCTTTTGGATGTAGAAAAAAAAAAAACATTGTCATTGAGCATAATCCGGGGCTTTTACAGAATCATCCAATATTGATGTTCTTGTCTGCCGACAGGGTTCTTTTTTTTGCTTGAAATGATAATGTCTGACTGCAGTGCCATGAATCTTCACTTTAAATCACCCATTGCTAGATGTTAACACAGCTTGTCTCATTCACAAAGAGTTGGCAGCAGAAATTCTGTGTCAATGTGTTTGTGTGTCCACACTAGAGGGAGGAGGAAGGGAGGGAGGGATTCCCTGTGTTATCCTGTCTTGGTCTCTTGAACAATAACCATTCCAAATGAGACTTTGTGTGCTCAGGAGGGATTGTTCTCCGTGGCAGAATAGACGACTGGCTCATATCAATACACATCACTGGCTGAAGAAGACGCAATTAGTCATAAACACTGGGCAACGCAGGCACTCCTACATATAATACAATATATTACATACATATTACTGACATCAATAAATAAAATAAACTCATTAAATATAATAATGCACACTGCCTGGCCAATCAGAATTCTGTGCCAGAGCCACAAAAATAGCAGCAGAAAAATGTTGATTAATGTGGACGAGATAGACGCAGCTGTACAGGTTGTTGTAGTCAATTTACCGGTTGGTTATGGAAAAAGAACCCCCCCCCCCCCCCTCCTAAACATAATTTGCCTAACATGCCATGACGTCAGGCTGAGTAAATGAAGTGAAACGAAATGGTGCAGCCATTAACCTCTTTTACCCGACGGACCCGGTACTGGGTTCGGCTGAGCTGTGTGTTAAAACACCGCCTTTAAAAACTTCCTAAAATGTTGTGGTGGTCTTTTTTTCCAAATAGTTTCTAAAAGACGAGGCGTTACTAAAACAACACTCCAAGTGTATTTTGTCCTAACAATGTTTGTTTGGCAATGATTTCAATATTTTAGTTACAAAATCAACCTACAAGAAATTACATTTTTGCTTTAGAATATTTTTGACCATTTATATATTGAATGTACATACTTGACTTTGGATTCTTTTTTTGTCATCTTATTTATATTCTTATTTATCTTATTTGTTATTATCTAAGTTTCACTTGATCATATTTCATTATAATAAAACTACTCCACTTGGAGTCAAAATTATACAATTTAGTTGTTTTTTATTGATTTTATACTGTGCATAATGGTAGAATGTGATGATGCACGGGGTAAATGTCGTGGCCAAAGGCTCCATTGTGTGCACATAGCCTCCTGTAGTGGATATCAGTAGTATTTTATAGCCAGATTCCCTTTCAAGAGGTAGAAAACCCATTTGGCACACTTTGGGTATCCAAGTGGCCAAATGGAGAGTCCTCCTGGTCCTATCATTACTAAAACCTTTGTAGAATCTATGTGCTTTGTGTTATTTCTATCTTTTTTGGCACAATTGTAGTTAAAGAGTTGCTGAATGAATTCAGTAGCATCCCTGTGCATGGCATCATTGCTATAATGGTGTTATCCACTGTCTAATCTAGAAAACATTTCAGGCGAGGATAAAAATGTAAATCTTTGCTTCGGTTCATCACAATTTACTCAGGCATAGTGACAATCACAATGTTACTTACACTGGGGATCCTCTAAGGTCTTACCTATCCATAGAGACCAAGATCATGCATATAGACCTGGTAGTTGTGGAGCTATTCTTGATTTATTTTGGGCAGGTCTGTCTAGGCGAACCACACCTTCCAGCACCCTATAGGGCTTAAGAGGTTAATGATATGTTGTCTTGGGTTGCAATATTTCTATGTATTATAATATGAATATATATATAAGTCAGTTCAATCATCATATACAGTAGCTGAAATGATGCAGTGGAACAAGCACATGCCAGTTTATTTGTATATGAGGCTGTCACACAGTGTGGAAAGGGGACAAAATCAGGTTTGAAGAGATTAAAATGTATAGCTGCTCTAAATGAAGCCGATGCTGTGTGCTACATTTATGAATAGATACGATCTTCACATTATAATTCTTCATATGTTTTTTTGTAATTTCCTGCTGTTTGATTTGTTTTAAATAGTAAAATCTGAATTTTAAATGGCTCCATCCTACTATACGGCATTCGGGTATATTCATGAGCTTAAGGCAAGACTGCTTTTACCGTCCACTGTGATATGCTAGGACAGAGCACCGACATGTAAGTTGACTGTGGAAGGAATCCCGTCAAATTTAAATCAAAAACAGCTCCAGTAAATCCATTTGATTGAAATAGTATTCATTCTTGACATGAAATGCATCTGCAGTCAATGCTGCATGCATTCTGTGTTTATTGTCCTCTCCAGTCTATTCTGAACGGCTCCGAGTCTCAGCTGAAGCTTTTCCATTATGGGGTTCACTGCCGTTGACCCTTTCATCACGCTCCCAGGCATTTACATGAGATAACAATGTAGGATGAATTTCCTAAGATCCCACTTCAAAATTACAGGAAGACCGTATACCGTACGTCTGACAGGCAATAATTCAATTTGAAACAGCCATATTGCATTTGGAATGTAATTCACACGCGCCATTTCTGCGCCTCCTCCTCTCAAATTGAATGGGAAAGAATTAGAGGCCGACTTTCATGTGGAGATGGAGTGTGCAGCCAATTCCAAGTCTTATTGACAGAAAGACAAAATGACAGTATGAAATTCCATCCCTGTGATGGCACCGCATGTGCAAATAGAACCATCGGAGTTGTTACATCCCCTCGCCCCGACCCCCCCTCCTCTCCTCTAAGAAAGCCTGCAAAAATAAAGATTTTTTTTTTTTTAACCACACTTTTTGACAAATTCCCATAAATCTATTTTGCTTTAGAGCCCTCTAAGTGGTGAGGCAGTTTTTTTTTTTTTTTTTTTTTTCTTCCTTCAGTCAGACAGTCAGTGGCGCTGGACCACTAATCCGTTTTTGTCAGGTCAGACAACTTAGTGATTTGCCACTGAAGATGAAACTATTACTTCCCACAGTGACCCCAACACATCAACACATCACACGAGTAAAGAAGGAACACATTTCTCCTCTTGAGTTCTCATTTCCTCTCCCGTTTGTTGTGAGAGGAAGATTTAGCCTGCTTTGGAATGGTGGAGTTCTCTGGCTCGCTATTTGATGTCGGGGTGAGAGAGAGAGAGAGAGAGAGAGAGAGAGAGAGAGAGAGCGGGCGAGTAAGGATAGAACAGAGTGGGTTTCAGTGTTGGGGGATCAGAGCTGCTTTGGTTCTCTAGCTTTGATCCATATCCCCAGGCCTGCCTGCCTGCCTCGCTAACTCAGGCCTCTGCCCGTGATTCCTGACAACTGTCGGCCTGAGATAAGGAGGTGGGGTGGGGGGGATGTGGGGGGCCTCTTATACACCCCCCCCCGCCCCACTACCATCACCACCACCACCACCACCACCCCCCGCACACTGCACCACTATCACATACACTGCCATTAACATTAACAAGAACCTATTTTAAAAAAAATCAATGAGGAAATACGTTGAAGTATATATGCAAGAAAACAAATATAAGCACCCCCCCACCCCCCTCCATTCCTGTGCCCGTCCTCTCCTGCAGCCCCCCAGTTCACAGTGTGTTGACACGGCTGTCGGCACCTGAATGTCAATGAGTGCGGTGCCTAATATTAGTCTCAGCTGCTATTAAAATTTGCAGTACTAAGCCCTTTGACTGGGCACGCTGTCAACTGGCACGCTCCCATCAACAAATCAAAAAGGATGAGCACATATATTTACATCATTCCCATAATGAGGAATAGAGTGGGGGGGTAAGGCGAGGAGGAGGGGGGTAGATGTTAATTAGAAATCGCCTGAAAAACAGATGCTGCTTCAGTTTGGCAAGAAGCAAAGGCAAGGAGCTTTATAGCAAATAAATAAATAAGAGACAAGACCTACTCAAGAAAGCTGCCAGAGAAGCAGAGGAATTTAAATCATACCCACTGATGGAATGTTTTTAGGATATATATTTTTTTCTTTATTTATCACTCAGAGTGTTCTCTCTCCTCTCCTCCTCCCTCGGTGGAAACTAAACAGAGCCCAGGGTGCTGTCTGACTGACTGAGTGGGTAGAAAAGTGTTAAGCCCCTTTAGTTCCTGTGGTTTGGATGAAATGTAGGCGTTGACTGGCTGCAGCGCACCGCAACCTGAAACTCACAGCTACTGTTTTATTTATGTGATCACTTTTTACAAACACTTGTACCATGACCACAGTGAATACTTGATTCTGATTGGCCCGAGGGTGTGCATTATTTTCAGATACCTTCACATCTCTGACATAGTATCCCGCCCTGCCTTGAAAACCATTGATGCATTTACATGAAACAGAAATTCAGCTGGTAAAGAGCTGCAATCGGCTTCATAGATTCACACTATAGGGATGCTGATTTTGAAAAAAAATTCTTAACCAATAACCGACCCTCGTTAACCGATTATTAACCGCTAACCGACAAAATTTGTGCCTCGCAGGCAGCGGTGCGCCAGCTGCAGTGTAGGAGCACAACAGACAACTGAGTCCTCAGTGCACCATCAGGAGAGTTACTGTAGCAGCCACGGTGCTGCCTTCACTGTCTCCATCAGCGTCAGGAGAGCTACTGTAGCAGCCACAGTGCTGCGTTCACTGTCTCCAGTTCACCGTCAGGAGAGCTACTGTAGCAGCCACGATGCTGCGTTCACTGTCTCCAGTTCACCGTCCGAGGGCATTAACTTAGCAGCCACGATGCTGCGTGTAGTGTCGCGGACATACAGCCACTTTCCCAGATTGCATCATTTTTCAACCCAGTTTAGATGAAACCAGCTCCGATGAATTTACTGTTCATCAGACCACAAATGAGACAAGAATTAGCGCAACACACCGACTCTCTCTCACTCGCTCTCTTCTTCACCGTCTCCTCCTGGCGAGGTGGCTCTCTGGTTGCTGCTGCATCGAAGGACGGATAGACATGTTGCAGAGGTCCGCCGTTTGAAATGCAGTTTCGGGATGTTGTGGAGGAGCACCGTCCACAAGCAACAGCTGCTCTCTCCTCAGCTCCAGCACCGTCACCGCACCGGGCTGCACTGAGATTCGTTTACTTCTCTAACAGAACTTTTCTCTGTTTTTTCGAGGCCAGCAAACCGCCAAAACGGCAACGGCTACTTTCCGTTAATTTATCTCCAGCAGGAGGAGACAGTACAGAAGAGAACGAGTGAGAGAGACAGTCAATGTGTTGTGTTAATTCTGCCGGTGGGACGCAAATGCCATTGAGAAAATAAACACACTAAACTAAGGTGGAGGAAACTAAAAACTAAAATGAAACCCTCAGTTAGCTAATGCAACAAGTTGGGCTAGCTAACTACAGCTAACTAGCTAACTAACTAGAAAGACAAACTGACAGATGGATAAACAGCTCAGACTCAAACGAGCATGAGCTTGGAGGATGACGTCTGACCCGCAGCTTCTACTGTAGTCATGCATCATATTTCCAGTTTACCAACAACCTTCTTTTTCAAACTTTCAGCACAAAATTAAGTTATTTATCAAAAAAAAGAATTGTGTGAAAAACAGTGTGGTTAATCAACTTAGTCTGGAAATGACTCAAATAAATATGAAATATCATAGAAATGACAAAATAGACTGAAGGGGGGCTTTAAGGCATCAGAGGAAAGAATGCCCACACCATCAGGATTTCTCCTCCACAGCAAAATCATTAGGACTCATTCTTTGGAGATAAAAATAAACAGACAATATCTCACCCAAATGTCCTGTGATGTGCAGTAATGGCAACCAATAAGCACATCTCTCAAACCAACCAATGGCATCTCCTCACAGCCTTTTATAAGCCTGCCAAGTAAGCTGCACCAAACTGAACAAAGCCGGTACCACGAGGCTCTGTTTCCTGTGCTGGTGCAGGACCATAATGCCCATTTTACAGCTCTAATGATATTGTTGTATATTATACCTTGCTTCTGCGAGGTAAAGATATTGCAAAGCAAGTATTCCCTCCCCCAACAAACAGATATTCCCACTCCGGTCTGTCTGTCTGCAGGCACGTTACTGTCGGTCTCTCCGCAATGCATTCAGGACCCAGCTGTCTGCCGTTTGCAGCAGCACTCTGCCTGTCAGCCTCCAGCTGAGAGCCATCTCTCTGTTTATTTACATGTCATTATGGGTGAGGAGGAGCTGATGTTAACACTGTCAGCTGCTGTTTGACCTGACATCCCTCAGTAGGCCAGCTTCCCGCTGTTTGAGCAAACAGCTTCTGTCTGCTTCCATCCTTCTGACTCGAGCCCAATCATTAAAGGTTACCAGTTAGTTTGGGATAGTGGTAAAGGTGGTGCAGGAGGAAAATGCAGTGGGTGGTGTTGGTGAGAGGGAGGCGGTGTAAATATAGGCTCAGTGCAAGGCCTTGCAAGAGTGGGAGCGTTTAGATGCACACTGTTCCACACTCCACATGAGGAAAAAGCCCACATGTGTATGTAATGGTAACCTGGAAATTGTGTATGAGCTGTTACTGAATTTGAGGAATGCAGTGAAACATTTTTCAGCAGTGGTTGAGTCTGTTCATTTTAAGAACTGAATATCAATATCTGCCAAAGTAACAACAATAAAAAAATAATAATAAAACAACAAAAAAAAAACCCACAAAAAATTAGACAAAGTCTTCCAACAAAAAGTTGTTATTTAATAAATTTTAACTGTAATATTCAAATAAAGGTCTAATAAAAGCCAAGGTCAAAAAGACTGAGGGATTCTTACACTATGTAATAGATGTAATAGATGTAATGATACATTTCCACAGCACTAATTCCATTAGTGCCAATGGAATAATTATAAACTCTTACCATATTTAATTATAATCAGACAATAAATTGACCAATTAAAAAAAAAAAAGCTATTACAACTTCACAACAGTTATTATAACAATTGAATTTGTATTTAAATGACACATGTTAAACTCAAAGAATTAAAAAATTGAATTGCAAAATATATTTTGAAAGAACCCATAGAACCAATTTTCATTCACATATCTTGAGGTCAGAGGTCAAGGGACCCCTTTGAAAATGGCCATGCCAGTTGTTCCTCACCAAAATTTAGCCCAACTTTGGAGCGTTATTTAGCTTCTTTCCCAACATGGTAGCATGACATGGTTGGTACCAATGGATTCCTTAGGTTTAGGTCTTCACCCTAGCCCTAAAACTGAACCTACTAAAGCCTCTGAAAGACAGTAAAGTCATCGCCGCCATCCCCCGGGTCTCAGGGAGTTAATTTAACACGTGTCTAAACACTGATTAAAGTCCAACCCAGGAGAAGAAGCAGGAGTTTTGATTGGCCAGCTTTTTTGTTATTGCACGAGCCTGGCCAATCAGAACTCCTCTAATGAGTTGAACTTAATTTAATTAAATTAATTACATTAAAATTGAATACATTTTTAGTCAATCTTATTTTATTATATATTTTTTTAAATGCATCACTGAGGTGCAAATGGATTTAGTTATATTATGATAACTTTTTAAACTGATTCATTTGTCAGATGATTAAATTTGGTAAACAGTTTATAATTACTGTGGTGACACACTCCTAACTCCATATGTCAACAGAGTCATGCCACATTCATCACTCTCCTGCTCTGAGTTTCTCTTTTTAATAGAGTTACTGTTCTCATTCCGTCATTAGCTCCACTCATGTCTACTCTTAGTGTTAACATCTTAAGCCCTGTAAGGTGCTGGAAGGTGTGGTTCGCCTAGACAGACATACCCAAAATCAATAAAAAATAGCTCCACAACTACCTGGTCTATATGCGTGATCTTGGTCTCTGTGGATAAGTAAGACTTCAGAGAATTCATCCCCAGTGTCATTAACATCATGACTGTTACTATGCTTGATGAACCAAAGGAAAAATATACATTTTTATCCTCGCCTAAAGTGTTTTCTAGATTAGACAGTGGATAGCCATTATATAATGACGACATGCAAAGAGATGCCACTGAATTTATTCAGCAACTCTTTGACTACAACTGTGCCAAGACAGATATAAATAACACAAAGCACGTAGATTCTACAAATGTTTTAGCATTTGGCCACTTGGATACCCAAAGTGTGCCAAATGGGTTTTCTACCTCTTGAAAGGGAATCTGGCTATAAAATACTACTGATATCCACTATAGGAGGCTATGTGCACACAATGGAGCCTTTGGCCATGACATTTACCCTGTGCATCATCACATTCTACAATTATGCACAGTTTAAAATCAATAAAAAGTCAACTAAATTGTATAATTTTGACTCCAAATGGAGTAGTTTTATTATAATAATGAAATATGATTAAGTAAAACTCAGATAATAACAAATAAGATCAATAAAAATACAAATAAGATAACAAAAAAAGAATCCAAAGTCAAGTATGTATACCAATATAAAAATTGTCAAAATATTATAAAGTAAAAATAACATTTTTCGTACATTGATTTTGTAACTAAAATATTGAAATCATTGCCAAACAAACATTGTTTGGACAAAATATCTTTGGAGTGCTGTTTTAGTAGCGTTAAGGCCTCGTCTTTTAGAAACAATTTGGAAAAAAGACCACCACAGCATTTTATGAAGTTTTTAAAGGCGATGTTTTAACACACAACTCAGCCAAACCCAGTACCGGGTCCGTCGGGTAAAAGAGGTTAAAGTACCATCAGTGGATCTTAACACTACTTGCACTGCCCAGGAAAAGGAGGGATTATGCCCTGTGAGCTATTGCATTGCTTTTAATGAGAAACATCTGTGCAGGAAATGTTGATTTTCTTGACAGTAGCTTAAAATTTACCAAAAAAAAAGTATAAAGCATTGAAATAAATGAGTGAATGAAAACAGTATTAATTAAATAAAAGAAAGTACGAGCAGCAGAGTGGTATTAAAGGACTCTGTAGTTGTACTGATGGAATTAGTGCTGTTAAAAAGTACATTATACTGAATACTTCAGGAAAACATAGAGACGTGTGGAGTTTGGATTAAGAGCAAATCAAAACAAGAGCAGGAACAGAAAACAAGAAGAAGTCTTACTAACAAATGATCAAATATACCTACACGTAGGCCTGTCTCCAATATAAGCCTGTTTCAAATGAAGGCCTGGTTCTCTGCGTAGTCGGACTAAATAAAAGCCCCGACCACTATTTGACAATTTAGAATTTGACAAATTTATCCTGTTTACAAGAAGACATCTCAACTCAAAATCCAACTTTCCATTACTCTGAGCCCCATCGGGACTACGGGTGTAAAAGTTGAGATCGACGGTGACACTTGACTGTTTGATGTGGCCTAAAGCTCCATAACGTGGACCTTGAATTTGAGTCAACTGCATCATTTCAATTTCCTTGAATGATTTGCTGTTCCAGAAATAATGTTCTAATTCATGTTTGATGTGAACTTCAAGTTTTACAAATGTACCCAAGGCTGAAATGTCAGCATTAGTGAGTACTATCACATGTTCAAAGACATATTTCATGGTAGTATTTACCACTTGCGATGACATCACAGCCATACACCAAGGTCACTTGTCATTTGTCTCTGGGTTTATCTTATTTCCTCAGATGAGGTACAAGATATGGTATTTGTCTTTTAGTTCAATCAGGTTCTGAATGCATTTGTTTGTTGTTGCATCTCCTATTTATATATTTCTTCGTCATGACATTGAATTTGATTTCTTCTTTCATCACTGATGGCGTTGGGATTTTCAGGATTATGGCTTCTGACAAAAAACACATCTGTTTATAGTAAAATAGCAAAAGCAGATCTCATAATAACCTCAGATTGCATCAGATATTCTGCATTCAACATCGACATGCTCAGTGTGCAATTACTCTCTGACTCATGATCCCGTGGAATAGATAGTGATAGATCCTGTGTGACACCAGCGACATGCCAACATCAGCCTTAATCCCAGTCGCTGTATCCACCCACTGCAGAGGCTCAACCCTGTGACACTGTGAGGTAAATCATTATAAAGCAACATGTGCTTGAAATTCAAATGTTATACAGTTATGTAGTGTAGTGGAAGTTAACATTAAGAATGAGGTAATCCTCGACTGTCTGTTCTTTCTCTCTTGACCATCTCACTATCTGGTCTCACTATCTGTTCACATTCAATTGTCAAGCAAATTTTAGGCTGCAGCGTAGTTTGGCTGTAGGCCATGCATGGCTGTAATCCGCAAGTAAAAAGTAAAAGTAATAGGATGACAAATGGAAACAAAAAAAGTCGCCTTGGTCTGTGTGTGATAGAAAAATGGAGAGAAGTCTTCAGAAATTTGTTTCAATTGGACAAGTTTTAATTGTTCTGCAACAAGTATTGGCCATGTTTCATGTTGTCTGGAGAAGAAGGTGCAACGGGAATATCCAGGAAGACACCAACAGCAGAAACAGCTGATCGGTCATGTGAGTTAAATGTTCGCTGCGTCAGAATTTATTTCATTAATTTCGACGTTTCCGTATCCCATTTAGTGCATCAGATCTTTTTCAACAAAAGCAAAAGAAGTTTTATCAAATTTTGCCATTTCCATACAGCTTTTCTAATGGAATATTTAAAATGTGCTTAAAAATATGTGAATGGAAACACGGCTAATGGTCATTTATGTTCAGCAACATGGACTGCAGACCTTAGATTTGGTTATTAAAGGATAGGCTAGTGTTCCATAGAAAAAAGTAATTCCCGTACACGCTTATCACCTCTGTATTGATTTGATTAAAAAGACAACATTTCAGTCACAAGGACCTGTTTCAAATGAAATTGTATTAAAGAATAGTGACCATGAGATGTAGTGAGTGGGACGTTTACAGTGTAAAAATCAACTTGTCACTGCTCTCTGGTAAATATGTCACATTTCTAAATTACCTTAACCGTATATCACTGCACTTACATTTCTTGTTTCTTATCAGCTCACATAAATGCACATATATATATGTATATCTGTAGAAACTTGAAACGATTTCACCCACAAACTACTAGTATGAACTCCTTGTTGTGAATGGCCATATACTCAAAGGTGGTGCAGCAACCAGCCCACTGGCAAAGAGAGGGGGAACAAAGCGCACTTTCAGTCTTTCCTTGAGGGGCGTTCACGGTGTTGCACTTGTTTCTACAAAAAGTCACGGAAGTAGATGTGTGGAGAATGAAAAATTGGATCTTGAGAGAGAAGTTTAAACGTTGCCTGCTTCCAACACCGCCACACACCTGACCGATCTGCGTAAAGTGGGCGAGATTGTCTGTTTTGGAAAGTTACAAAAATTGTAACAGGACAGGCGTGAAGGGAGGGGGTTTCAGACACTGTTTGATAATCCAATAAGCACTTTCGTTTGAAGCACACATACCTTTAGCCTTCCACATACTGATTTTGTTATAGCATCCCAAAATCCCTAAATTACCTTTCAGCTCAGTATTTTGAAACTCAGCTCAGAACCGAGCACCCAGCCGAATGCTGAATGAATAAATGAATGAGCTGATGTCGGGGATAGTGTTTCAAAGTAGTGGAGTGAGAGGCTGAGGAACTGAGGATCTGAATGCAGGAGATGGTATTGTGTGGCACAGAGATAACCGTATGGCACATCTGGACACCTCTGTTCTCTCATCTCTCCATCTGTCAAAGACTCCTGGAACTGTTTGAGATGGAGGCTTATCACTTTATCCACCATCTGTATCTGTGTTTGTTACCTATGAGTTCATACCTTTGAGTGACCTTGACTCATAATACAGCAAATCTATATTCTGTCTTGACCGAATATCTCAATTTCATTCGGTATCTAAAAAAAGCTCAGATCTTTGTGTGATTACCTGTTGGTGTACAGTCCGTCAGGTGCACGTGGATGCAGATATACAACAGCTGACAGGATGGTCTACACCACAGCGGAAATATATACTCATCAATGAAGATGGGTCTGTTTTCTAAGCTTTGGCAATCATTAGTTACAACCCAACAGTATTTTACTCACCAGTTTAAATGCCGAGATCTGGCAAGAGGGCAAGCAAACCAAACAATCTGACAACCTGCAATTTAACCGTAATTCTCTCTCAGTTATAACCCCCATTACATTATAAGATGTGCCCTAAATCGGGTATGTACTGCATATTATCACAGTTAATAAGAGAGACTCACACCTGAAGTCACATGGAGATATACAATTTTAGTTCTGTTTTAAAGGGACAGTTCAGGTGTTGATGTTGAAGTGAGGTTGTATGAGGTACTTATCCATAGTCAGTGTATTATCTACAGTAGATGACGGTTGGCACGCCCCCAGCTTGAAGAAGCAGACAGGAGTTACCACAC
Source organism: Sebastiscus tertius (assembly GCA_916701665.1). NCBI lineage: Eukaryota > Metazoa > Chordata > Actinopteri > Perciformes > Sebastidae > Sebastiscus > Sebastiscus tertius. The sequence continues at coordinate 27,705 of CAKAOH010028909.1, read as the reverse complement.
GGATCCAAAGCAATGTACTGCTGTGAGCAGGGCCGGCAGCAGAACACATTTTAGCCACCTAAAATAAAGGCCCACCTAAAAAAAATCAATATCAGTTTAAGTGTACGCTATATTTAGAATATTTTCACCGCTTTACCTTGTCGTCAGACAGCCCTTTCTGACAGGGAGCTGAATCTGTTGTATCCATCTATGCTCTCACCAAAACCACCAGACTCCATTGAAAAAAACTGTAATTTTACCTCGTAGAACATGGAGGGTTTGCTGGTCTACCATTGTCTCGATCGGTTAGTTTGTTTGTGCTATGGGTGACTTTAGTAAATCCGAACGAACGGAAGTCACACAATAATACAATCGTTTCAGATGTTCTTCATCTTCAGGCTGGATTTGTGGATTTCAAGCTAGTTTTTTTTTTTTTTTCTAAAATGACCTGTGGTGACCTCTAGGATAATCACAGCCTCATGAAACTTTACAGCCACAAACTAGTGACCTAGAGCATTCAGAGGATGGATGGCTTTCCTAGCTAGCTTTACAATAAGGGCGTTTATTAGCAGTTTACACAACAGAAGTGCTCGCCATCCAATCACTGAAAAATGCAATTCTTGCAGAAATCTCCAAATGTCAAAAGTTTCTGAAACCAAATCACAGCATGGCACAGCATTTCTATGGTGTTCCTCAAGGTCTAGGTGTCTTAATGTGGTATTTTGGAGGGATTATTGATAATTTTTTATCAATTATCGAGTGGTAAAAAATGGTTAAATCTGGCATCAAATCTGTGCAACAAATGATATCAACTCAAAAAACTAACATCATAATGGTATATTTAAAATATTCTGCTTAAACTGTTCAAACCTGTTGCAGAGTCCCCAGATTTCAGCTATGACGTAGTATAATATCCAAAGGTATGATGACTAAAACTATAAAATATTATCCAGGTTGTAAAACCTCAATGTGGATTTCTGCACTGACACGCTGCACTTCTTCATGTTGAGAAAATGTGTGCTGCTGTGCAAATATTTTGATACCACCGGTGAAATGAATGCTTGCTGGGAATGTTTAAGAAGCCCTAGCATTAGCTCCTGGCTATAGCATCTGTAAGTAGCACTGCTACTGTATCATTAGGCTGCAGCCGCAGAAGCAGACTGAGCTGAGAAACCAACAAAGAAGAGGGTTTCCTCTGACACGGGCACAAACAAAACAAGGCTTCATTAGAACAGCTGAGGACATTCAAATTCTATAAAAGGCAAACTCTTTGTCTGAAATATTGATTTATCTGAAAGGATGCACATTGTATTTATTTACACTTCACACTCTCTCATTTATTGCTCCTAGCTGCTTCTTAGAAGTTGAAAGAATGAATCACTTTATTAGCATTTCCAGATGAATCATGTACTGTATCTCAGCAAACATTTTGACGTTGATCTGACGTCTAATTGGCGTTGGTCTAGGAGGTCGATACAACGTCTATTTGAGGGGCTGATATGAAAGTTTTTCTGACATTGTTTTTTTTCGACTGACGGTGTTTCAACGGCTCACAGATGACATCAGTCCACGTCATTTCAATGTTGTATAGACGACATTACAACCTATATGAAATTCACTTTTTTTAAACGTAAATTCAGCTTTTTTTTTACTAAATACTTTTACGGCTGAATGTGTTTCCTGTGCTGCTGTCCCTTTCCCTCTCCAGTAGCTCTGCCCAGGTGGGCTGCACTCCTCAATGATGTGCAAAGGTGTGCTGCATCTGCTAAATGAGGTTGGGAAGGAAAGTGCTTAAAAGCTCATGTGCCAGCAGCAGAAGAGGGAGGCTTCTGGTGTTGGTGGTTCTGCTGCCTCTCAGATTAGGACTTGATATTTTGTCTTTTTCATATTCCCTTTTAATAAATCCTATGGATTTGAGAGTTTTAAAGGTGTATTTGTGGTTTGGTTTGGGTCAGTGTTAAGAGTGTTGTTTGCCCCGAGGGTGGGGCGTAACAAATACCCACACACTTTATTCATTCATTATCTGTAACCGCTTACCCCGTTTGAAGTCTCGGAGGGGGGTGGAGCCGATCCCAGCTGACATTGGGCGAAGGCGAGGTACACTTTGGACATGTCTCCAGACTGTCACAGGGCTGACACATAGAGACAGACAACCATTCACGCTCACATTCACACCTACGGGACATTTAGAGTCAACAATGAACCTAACCTGCATGTCTTTGGACTGTGGGAGGAAACCGGAGAACCTGGAGAAAACCCACGCTAACACGGGGAGAACATGCAAACTCCACACAGAGGGGCCCCCTGGTGCACTAAAAAGCTGTTTGTGTGCTTCGGTGATTGTGTGGCCCTTTACATCCGTCTACATTGGAGTTAGCTGAAAGCCCTGTTCATCATATACTGTTGCTAAAGGATCCCTCCGTGCGTCGGTTTCCGATGTCAAGGGGTGCTTACCAAACGACTGTATTTGATGAGTTAGGAGTGAGAACGGGTTCTCATAGCAGCCCGTCGAGTCTCCTGTAACTCAACTCTAAAACCATTTTAGGTCATTTGTTTGATGATTCTTGGGTTTTTATTGTTATAGTTTTGTCATTATTTTTCAGTTATGGTAACATTGTACTCAACAAACAAACAAACAAACAAACAAACTCAAAAACACTTGATTTTAATGTGTTTATTTTGCATTTGTTTTATGCTGAGGCGTCTGAAACTAAATGCTGCTGTCTTGGCCAGGTCTCTCTTGCAAAAGAGATTCTGAATCTCAATGAGTACTACCTGGTTAAATAAAAAAAAGTAATTGCTGAGCTCTTGGAACACAATGATATCACAAAAAAGAAGCACTCACATGAAAACTGTGAGCACACGACTACACTAAGCACAGTAGGTCAAAGTTGAAGCAGGAAACTGTAAACTGTGGTGGATGTTAACGGACACTTTTACGGTCAACTGAGAGTTTAGGTTATCATTTTGCTGTTCACCTTTATTTTCTATTCTAAATAAGTTTGTCTGACCTGTTGGTTTGTGTCCAACCTATCTGATCATGTGACTGCCCCTGCTTCTTGCCCCACCCCTTGACCTTAGAAATTGGCTGATATTATCCCAACAGCCCACAGTACTAACGACATAATGACAATTTAACTATTCTTAAAGCTTGATCGGATGTGTGGCTTAAATGTTAAGTTTGCCCCTGAGAGTAGCACTTGAGAAAAATTAATGTGATCATACATTCAAAAGGGGTTCATCCTCTTGGGAGAATGTATATTCTCAGAGCAAGTCAGCATTTTGTCAGTAAAGGAAAGCTCAGGTGGTCACCAAAACATTATAAAAAATGTATTGTCATGAATATTCAGAGCAGATTTGGGGATAGCTTGCTCTGTACCAGTGTTAGACAGAGGAAGCCTGTCTGACAGCAGTCTTCTCTTCTGTGTTTTTCAGGTGATGAGCATCCTGAGTAACCCCAGCGGCGTTTCCTCGCAGCAACAACACGACTTCTCCATCTCACCGCTCCACAGTGCCTTAGACTCCTCTCCATCCAACACCATCTCAGCCAGCTGCAGCCAGCGTTCAGCTGAGGCCTCCATTAAGACGGTGGACAGCCTTTCATCATCCCAGTCCTACTGCCCCCCCACATACAGCACCACCAGCTACAGCATGGACCCGGCTGTGGCTGCCGCCGGCTACCAGTACAGTCAGTACGGCCAGAGTGAGTCCTGAGTCCTGCTAGTTCAGACTAAACAAACAACAGCAACATTTTCATATATGTGTTTCAAAACTCTCCATCATTAACTCTAGCACAATTATATCAATTAGTGAGTGATCAGTTGGTTAAATGTAGTAGTTTAACTAAATTTCTTTTTTTTAAAAATCCACATTTATTGATGGACAGTGGGTTGTTTCTCATCCCACCCTATATCAACAAGTCCATCCCACATGCGCTGCTGCACGAAAAATACCAAATACCAAGTGTGCTAGCAGATCCTTGATGCACTGGGAATGACATACCACTTTGAACCCTGCACCTTGGTTAACAAAAACAGCTTTGGGGCCAGATTTACTCCAACTTCTGTGCCTGTTTTTCAGGTGCCGATGTGACACATTCTGCCCAAAAACACATTTGTTAATTTGATCTTATTTTAATAGACGCCCTGAACTGGAGTCAGAGTTTTTGCGACATTTGTGACAGAGTCTTTCTCCCTCATCGTACAGTATAATGCATAACAGAGAGGATCGCGTAAATAACGGTGGAGATCTGTCAACGGAAGTTGATTATGTATTCCACTGGAGGTGCCTTAATTTATGACAATCAGTTTTGCAATGAAAATATTCCACCTCTGAACATCAGGCAAGGTTTTCACCAGTGTGTGTGGAGCCCAGTGGCCCGCCAAAACATCTGGGAATTATTTTGAAGATGTTTTTTAAGCTATAGTAACGTAGATAGAATGGTTTGAAAGTTTCAGCAACATATGTTGGTTACAATATGAACGTACTGAGATCAGCGTTCTTTTCTTTCAACTTTTCTGGCGGGGAAGCATTTTCTTAAAATGTGTATATATAAATGTATATAAAATGTATATATATATCAGATATAACCAATATGATTGCTAACGTTGCAGCAGAAAGTCTCTCTCTCTCATCCTCTGTGATGTGACGTTGGTGGTTGGGCTGTGGCCCTCCACTCCCACCTCTCCCTCCTGCAGACAGATTTAGCAGTTTACTTCAGACATTTGACTCTTCTCTTGTTCTAATGCAGGGAGCTCCTGACAGATTAAAGTACATACTGTCAAAATAGCTGAGGCATGTGAGTGTGTGTGTGTGTGTGTGCACCTGTGTTTGTGCACGTGTGTTAGTGTGTGTTATCAGATAGGCTCAATCTTGGAGGCAAGAGGACTCTCAGTGTGACTGCTCAACAGGGATTTAAGGTATAAAGCTGGTTGACAGGAAAAACAGCTTCCTTTAGAGGGCCTCACTAAACCCTTGTGAAACACACGCACATACACACGCACACACACACACACGCACACACACACACACCGCTCCCCCACTTGCTGTCTGGGTGACTGGCATCTTGGCAGACAGACCTGCCCACCCATAGGTGCTCTTGGTTCTCTCATTCCTCAGCACAGAGTGACAGCTTCCTTTCTGTGCACGCTAGCATCCTAACTGACATGCCTTACTTATCTCCCCCCCGATAGCCACGACGCGCACTCGTGCACACCCAAACACACCGTGTCACATCACATCTGCTGTCAGCCCTCCTCTCTCCTGCCCTATAAAAGAGAAGTTATCAACAGCTGAACCAGGGTGGGGCAAAACATCCACCACACAGACAGAAAAATACGCTGAGCATTAACGCCAGCTTTGCAAGAAAACACAGTTCTTCTTGTGTCTACCTGCCTCTCTGTCTTTCTGTCTGTGGAGCCAAACCGTTGGCTCCTTTTGTCTGTCTGTCAAACACGGTGTTATCTTGTCAGTCAGTATGATTGGATATTAACCAAACAATTCTGCAGCAGTACAATGCGTGTTCAAGTCTGGTGATATTCAATATTTTTCCTTCAACAAATCTCGTGCAGCGCCAAACCAACAACGAATATATCTACCAACAAGTATTGGTGTGTATCAAAGCCTGATACATCTTCTTCCTCTGTGCCAGAGAGCTCCATTGTTGTCCAAAAACTATGAAAAATACACCAATATACCTCACTGTTGCACTGGATGACATATTCCTTCATTACCGTGAACACACACACACACATGAAATGTGAATTTTTTTCTCTTTTGGGAAATTACTATATATTTGTGACCCATTTTCAAAGATTTAGGACAGTCAGAAAGTATTTTGGACTAACACATCGGTCTTATCTATAACACTTAGTCTGTTGGTCTGTAGGATGATTCAATCATTTAATATCACATATTATTGTATACCTGTGTCATACATTAACAAATTTAACTATGGAAGAGCCCTTGAAAGTCATTTTTTAGCAGGGCTAGTTATGATTTTGCGTCAGTTGGGAGTTTAACCAGTTGAATGCCAAGCATGGTACTGAAAACAAACTCCATTTGACGGCAGCATACATGTGAGTGGAGCTAGCTGTGACGTCCATACATAGGACTATTACTGGTAGGTGATGACCCTATACAAGCGTCATTCTACAACGACTAGGATCAGAAGATCAGAACTGTGGATGGAAATCAGTGGAAACTGCAAGTTAGCTGAACAAAGGTCGGAAGCATTTCAGGGACATTGCACTTTAAGTTTACATTATAAAGATCAGTTCACTAGCCATCATGAGCTCTATACTCTGAAAACAGTTGTATAATGTATTCTGTGGCTCTGGAGGAGCTCTGTCCAGTCTGAGAAAATAATCCTGATGACACCATAGTAATGTCATCAGGGTTATCTGAGTGGGGCTCAGAGACTTTATAACTGAAAGCCTGCATTACAAATTGGAGGTGAGGAATTTTAAAGATGTGGCTGTTTACCATGAAAAGATGCTATTGGTTGTATTATGGGAAATGTAGGATCCAGTGTTTCTGAGGCTTAAGTGAAAATTGAAAATAACTATTGTATAATATTCCACACAACACACGTTTTGCACGGGCCACACAGAGAATGTCAGCAGCGTGTGGCGGCTGTCTCGCTGAACTGTATTTCTGCTGCTGCCAGCCCTTTGTTTCTACATACAGTTTGCCTTTCCTAATTTCATTTCATTTCATTATAAATGTAATTTCTATTTATCTTAGACAGGAAAAGGTTAAGAAGCGTGTGCTCATTTGTAAATAATAGTTATAATCCACAATTAAAACCCGCTACTTTATTCATTCATGGAGCTCTGCAAGTCACTGCATGTTCTACAACACTGTCCTGCAAATATTGCAGAATAAAAGCCTTGTGTTAACAAATAAGGTAATTCTGTCCACAGAAAAAAAACATTTGAAAGCTTTTATTTTGAAATGAAAGCAAGAAGTGTTGATTTAAAAATAAATCTTTACTTTTTTTCATTTCCGTGACATTTTCTACAAGTACAGACGTTGTAACTGTAGTAATGTTGCTGTTATAATGTCAATATACGGTCAAACAATAATTTTCACTGTCGAGACCTTGAATCTCTATCGCTGAATCTACAGGTGTCCCCCCCATCCCTCCACCCCCCACTCTCTCTCTGTCCCTCTCTCTGCAGGCAGAAGGAAAGAGGCAGGGTGACGCCTCATGAACGCGTCATCAGTTACACTGCGCATGTCTTAAAGCCTGTGGTGTTAATGCACAGGCTGAAAAAATTATTAAAAAATAATCCTGAAGCGGGATCATGATCCGGATCGCCACGAAAATAGATTGTTCATTGTGCCACATCCAACCCCTCCAAAAGATTTCATTCAAATCCATCCTGGACTTTTGAAGTAATCCTGCTCACAGACAAACCAACAAAAACAAACCAACGCAGGTGAAAACATAACCTCCTTCCTAGGCCTTCGGCCTTGGCGGAGGTAATAACTCAGATGCCACTGGTCAGATTTTGGAGCTGTCACATGTCATTGCTTTATTACAGCATAGTCTTACAGTTCCATGTTCTTCCTCATTTTCATTTCCTATGCAACAATACCGGGAGAAGAATCAATACAAATATTTCACTCAGTGTAAACAACATATAGCTTCAATGAAGAGAGAACAACATACAAATCCACCGGTATATATACAGTATATATATATTTAAACACACATCATTAACTGTGTCTCCTGTCTCCGATCTTCTCCAGCAGCTGTGGATTACCTGGCAAAGAACGTCAGCCTGTCCAGTCAGCGCAGGATGAAGCTGGCCGACCACTCAGCTGTACTGGGACTGCTGCAGGTTGAGACTGGCCAGGCCTACTAGTACTCACCTGACATGCATGCAACATGACACCTGGTCACCAGCACAACCCGCATCTCCTGCTGCCATCCAATACAAATCTCCCAGAGACCATATGTGTGTGTGTGTGTGTGTGTGTCATACATTGACTATACAGTACATTGGGCTGATGTTTAGCTTTTTTATACTTTATTCCATTTTAGTGATGCAGCTGTCCAAGCTTTAAACATACCCCCATGGGACCAACCAAATCCACAAAAAAGGATTTTCACTGTTTTTTTTTATTTGTTGTTTATATTGCACTACATTTTGTACACAGCATTGGTGGAATCTAACTTTACTGGCTAACTATAAACTAGTGATATAAACAATTACTATGTGAACCGTCATTTTAGACTGGGTGTAACCTGTGACCTGCTATTTAAAATATATTTCACAAAAAAACAGCTCTTCTGTGGGTCAGTAAACAACAAAATGATGCATTATAGTGATCCTGTAATGGTGCTTTCAGACTGAATGCCAAACAGCCATTTTTGTGTCAATCCACCACGGCACCCAGAGTGAATTCACATCCAATTTGCATCCATTGTGTCGTTGAATTGACATTAAATACAATTGCTCACGTCAAAAAACTCCTCGCATTCAGTCTGAATGCACCTTAAGGGGTGCACAGTCCGGTTACTCCGCTGAGTCACCGCCATGATCGCTAATTTTGAGTTTCGTTTATTGACATATATTTCTAGTTGTGATGTCAGACAACTGCACATGTGATTTGATTATGGCTCATGAATTCTACCTCAAATTTAAGTGTGTTGTACTTCTGACCGCACACTGCGTCACAGATGGGTGGTGAGAATTTAAACCACTGAAGGTCAGCAAAAATAAAAAAAAAGATTTTGAGCTGCTGTCTTTAAAATATTGCAACCCAAATAGACAGTTTGGTTCTGGCTGAGTTTTAAACATTTTTTTTTTTTCACCTTGAATAAAATGCCGGGGCAACTCTAGATACTTCATATTTTTTATGTGGAACTGGTCAACTTTATAGATACAGCACAAGATATTGGCAGCTTAAAAAGAAAAAAAAGAAATGTGTCAGCCTTCAGGAACCCATGTGTGCATGTGTGTGTAAGTATGTGAGGGAGATAAACACCTCTGTAGCAGACTGATATGGACTAATTCAGCTATTCCTGAAGAGATGCAGTCCCTCTTATCAACAACAAGACCTCCTGAAGAGCTTTGGCAATAGTTGGAGGTCAAACAAGCTCCTGACTGAGCAGCTGACATTCAGTGTGACTATCAATTCCCACTTGGTAGTATAGCCGGACATTTCTCCAGGCAGCTTGGTACTAAACATTACAGTTCTTTTCTTCATTTTCATTTCTTTTTATTCTAGTTCATTTAATGTTTACTTCTTGCATTTATCTATGAAAACAACCACTGGGGTGTACTATGATGCGCCAACATCAAATGTCCTGACGTACTCTTAACATAAGACATGGCTTTTGGTGAGTCATATCTGCAATTAGAAAAGTGCACTCAGTAGGGTGCAGATCTCCGCCAGGTGTGTCTAGAACGACCACTGCTGTGATGAATGATGATTCAATTAAACCACAATTGCCCCACGTCTAGACCGCAAGTGTATCGGACGCATTTTTCACTCACACTTCTCAACAGATGCGCTCTCATTTGAATCTATGCAGCTGTCTGCACCGGCTCTGTGCAGCTAAACTGCAATTAACTGTTGATTGTTTAACACTTCCTCTGAACAGAAACTGTCAGTCGTCCTGTGTGTTTAGTTCCATTCGCTGTTAGCTCTGTTAGCCAAACACACGGCCCACAAGCTCTTTAAAGCTTTTAAACAAAACAAATGTAAAAAATCTTACACCTTCTAAGTCGGGCTTAATTGCTTGTTAACTTGTTGTAGAACATGCAGAGTTAGATTTGAAAAGATTTGAAAATACGCTGGCTCTACACACTGTTTTTCCACGCTTTCTCTTTTTCTGTCCACTGAGCAGTAGCTGAACGGCTCTTGTTCTTCGGAGGCAGACCATTAATTAGCAAATTAATTGACAAAATTCACCCCAAAAATTGCCCCCCACACCAAAAAAAAAACTACTGCCCAGCGGTTGGCAACAGCTAACAGCTAACTAACTCTCCTCCTACCAATACGGTTCAGTTTGTCATTTACTAAGCGATAGTTATACATACATACCTATACATGTAATTGGTTACCTAGGTGTGCAAATCAAGAGAGGAACAATTTCTAATCCGAAGCGGAAACAAGAATCCAAATTGAAGCAGTGCGGCCCCTACCGGCTGGTTCAGAGGAGGTAGAAGTCAGCATTCAGTGACGGTATAAAATAGTCAATAAATTATGTTTGCGAAAAGTGTGAATCACTGCAACCACGTGAGGTCCTTGAGTCATAAATGAGCACAAAACATATTAGGCTAATTCGTCCAGCAGTATGCAAGATTAGCCGTGGACAGACAGACAGACAGACAGACAGACAGACAGACGGTGATGCGCACACACAGCCGAATACATAATCTCCTGGCGGAGATAAGAATAATTACAATTGGACTAGTTAACAGTGTTTAATTTCATAAGTAACTATTTCATTCTTGCTAAATGTGTTCCTTGAGGAAATATGATGCTGTGTCGATTCTGTTTCTCTTCAAACTGAATGTTCATATTGAGTATGCCTGCAAATAGTTTACTGTCAATGTTTTCATGTTATCTGCCCGTGACAAGTATAGTTTAGGATGGTTACAGATGCAAAATTTTGCTATAGTGCCTATGTCTTAAATCCTAAAGTTTCCTCCCAACTCACTGTTGATGTGTTGAGCCAGTTCACCGATGAGTTTCAACAACACTGAACTGAGAGGAAAATTAATAAAATCAGTAGAGTATATCAGTAAATGAAGATACCGTAAATTTTCAAATAATGGACTTTCATGTGGAACAGGTTTACATTAGAGACAGCTCCTTATTTGTAATTTCCCTGTTTTCTGTTCTGCTCCTGTCTTAATTTGCAGTTGACGCAAACTCATCACTTCCAAGTTTACCTCTTATTTAAATTCTCTTTTTCATTATTCTTTTGATCATTGATAAGCGTGAGTGTAGAGTTTCGTTCACTTCCTGCATAGATGTTTCAAATTAAAACCTTCCAGCAAAGATAATCCTCCCTTTTTTAATGTGAAACATCTGCAGTGAGCGAAACTCACACACTTCATATCAGTGATCAAAAGCAGTTAAGCTACTGTTTCATTTACAGTCGCTTAACAACGATGAAAGAAAACTGCCCAGTAGAGGCGACTGGGAGTAATTGAGTGAGTGAACAGTATTTATTTTAACAATAGAAATGCACAGTGTTTTACCTGGCCATTATTTGAAAACCAGCTTTAATTTGAGAATTTCTGGTATATAGAATTTATGTGTCAAATAATCCAAAACTGATTTATTGTGACATAATGTGGTTCCAAACAGTTTACCACAATATTTATAGATAAATTTGCATTTTGACATGTCATAAAGAAATGACAGATTTCTGTAATATCAACCTAAAACAAAAAAGATAAAGCAGCACAAACGACAAACTCCACCATTTCCATTAAGGATGTAGTGCAGTCAGAGAGAGAGAGAAATTTGATTCTTCCTAATCACCCATACCGACCAAAAGGGAAAAGCTCCCTGCCATTCCACTCCTCCACGCTCTCCACAGGAACTATATGGCCCTGCTCAGAAGAGGAACAGCAACGGTGCAAAGATTCTTTGTGTTGTAGTTTTCAGTGGAAACTACTTCAAGGTTGGAGGATAAATAGAGACCAGAGAGAGAATCATTCCCCCTATTGCTATTGCATCATTCCATATAAAAAAAATATACTTGAACAATCAAAGTATGCTTCTGCATTCCTAAGGTTCCCTTTCTTTTTATTCTTTCTTTCTTTTTTCTTTCTTTTTTTCTTTCTTTCTTTGATCTGTATTCGATGCCATTTCAGAGAGACGCTCGGTGTTTAATTCTCGGCTTGTGACCATCATGAATTTAAAGATGATGCCATGAAATGAAACTCAGCTGACTTTGGTGAATTCATTTCCGTTTCCACTGGATGCTGGTGTCCGTGTATACGTATGGTGAGGGGCAATCATCATCACTGTCTCATACAGAGGCTTTTATGATGTCATCCCTCTGCACCTCCGCTAGAGCCATGGAAACTCTTTGGACGCTGGCTGTGTTTACCTTCTACCTTGTGTATATATATTTTTTCACTGACAGCAAACCAAGGAGCACATTAAGGATCAAATGTACAGATATGCTCATTGACCCCCCCACCCCCCACCCCTCCTGTTTACCCCTTGGTCCTTTCTCTGCTTGTTTTGTTCTGCTTTCTGTTTGGCATGTGCGTATGTTACCATAGTATAATTTATTCTACCTGTATGAAGTATTAGACTAGTGACAAATTTGTATTGGCATTTACTCCCCTCAGCCTCTTGGTGTGTTAACTGTAACACTGGCGTAACTGTCTGTTCATTAAAGCTCTACAACTGGACCAAGACCACAGGGTTGTGCTAGCTGCCTGCTCTTCATTCACAGACTTTGGACTTGTTGTTGTTGTTTTTAGGCAGTAAAATGGAAGAGGGAAAAAAACTCAGTTCAGCATCTAAGAGATTTTCAAATCTGAAGTATAAAGCACCATTTATTCTGTTTTTTCCTTAAAGCAGCAAGCAGTAGTCGAGATTGGAGCAAATATGATTAAAAATTTTTTTTTATAGAACGGTCACTATATCCTGACAGTAGTGCATGAGACAGGTACTCCTAATGGCATTTGCAAGATTTCACAGACTAGAGGAAAACTACCAATCAGAGCTGATCTGGAGTCTGCCGTCTATGAGAGCCGGCTGTCAATCACCCACAAACTCCTACCAAACGGTCAAACTAGGCAGCGCTGATCAAATATTAATCAATATTCTGTTACTGTAATGCCGATTTCTCGCCTCAAATGTTTTCATAAACATATTTTAGTGTACTGTTTAGCTGTAAAATGTGAAAGTTGTCAACTTTGTCAAATGTCAAAGTCTTTCGTCACTGGCCAGATTTTCTAAAGCCTGAAAACAGAGCCATGAGGAGGTGCAGAAGTCTAGTTTTCTCTCAGATCACTTGAATGACAATATGCTGAAAGGTTATCATGTTTTTTTTTTGCTCAAAGATGCCAAATAAATTCTGCCTACTGAAGCTTTACCACAGGACCAGAGTTTTGGAAAGATGGACAGATGGACAGGAATCACTATCATTAGGCTCGGCCTCTAACAGGAAAAAAACCAAGGTAAAAGAGAATTTACCAGACATCTGAGGTACAAAGCACCATTTATTCAGGTTTTTCCTTAAAGCAGCAGTAAAAAAAAAGAAGAAAGACCAGCAGAAGCAGAATGTATACAGTCATTCTGTTGTTGTACTAGATGTTCAATTGCATAATAATGTAAATTGGTTTGTGATTAGAGAGCACACTTTTAAATAACAAAAATAACGGGTGAATCAGCTTTAAAGGTGACATATTTTCTTTTTAAATAAGTGCTGTGTGGTGGATCTAATTTATGCACATGCGAAGAGTGGTTTGTGTGGATTTCAAAAAGTAATGTTAACTGATACATATTTGGAAAAGTAATTGATAAATATTTAAAGAAGCTTTGAAGTGTTAAATTAATAATAACTAGGGCTGTTAAAGTTACCGCGATGATAACGTGTTGATGCAAATTAATTTTAACACCACTAATTTCTTTAACGCAAATTGCGATTTTTAATTAACCTCCTAAAAATCTGACGGGCCGCCATTGGGCCCAGCCGCTATTCAATCTTTCGGAGGTTGTAGCTCAGTTTTAAAGCTAGAGTGAAGCTACCAGCATCATATGAAACTAGAAAACGTAAGGAATCCATTGGTACCAACCTGTCATACTAGCTTGTCGTGAAGGAGGTTAAATAACGCTCCAAACTTATGCTACATTTTGGCGAGGAAAAACTGGCATGACCATTTTCAAAGGTGTCCCTTGACCTCTGACCTCAAGATATGTGAATGAAAATGGGTTCTATGGGTACCCACGAGTCTCCCCTTTACAGACATGCCCACTTTATGATAATCACATGCAGTTTGGGGCAAGTCATAGTCAAGTCAGCACACTGATACACTGACAGCTGTTGTTGTCTGGTTTGAGTTTGCCATGTTATAATTTCAACATATTTGTCATGCTAAATGCAGTACTTGTGAGGGTTTCTGGACAATATTTGTTATTCTTTTGTGTTATTAATTCATTTCCAAAAATAAATATATACATACATATGCATGAAGCAAGCATATTTCCCCACTCCCATGTTGATAAGAGTAATGGATACTTGACAAATCTCCATATAAGGTACATTTTGGACAGATGTGTGATTAATTTGCAATTAATCATGATTCATTATGGACAATTAATTCATTAAATATTCTAATTGACTGACAGCCCTAGTTAAACACATTGAAGGTAAACCTATCCTTTTTTTATGTGGAGGGAGAGGAAAAGGTCTAAAAAGTCACTTCATGGAGCAAAAATGAACAGCACCTGAGTATATTCTTTTCTTAAATAAAAATAAGCTTTACATTTTCAGTTAAATAGAAGGGATTCAAGTAGTAGCAAATATCTGGAACACAGGTGATTTAGTGTAATGAGCATTTAACCTCAACGGAGACATCACAGGAGCAGCGAGACGTCCACAGTTAATGATTATTAGTGATCGGAACAATTGTTATCACTCTGAGAGCAGAAAGCGCCACGAGGAATGCAGTGATTAAAGGACATGTCTGTAGAAGTGCCCAGGGGTATTGTGCACTGGGAGTACCGCTGTGTCAAACACTCAACACTGTCACAATGAAAGCGTTTACAAAGCCTAACATCTCCCTAAATCCCATAATTATTCCAGGCTACATTATCTACCTGGGCCCCAGCTGTCTGATCACCACAGTGAGGGGATTGCACCTTCTACAATCAGCTTACAGGAGACAGATTGCTAAGATTGGCTAATAATATCAGCTTGTAAGTAGTGTGCTTAAGCAGTGTGAAACAGACAGAAGAATAAATGTGAAATACATTGCTAGATCCCTCTCAACCCTCCTCCCGAAATTGCTGTTGTAGGTCGCTGTTGTTCTTAACGTTTCATCTTTTATTTACCTTACAGATTTCATTTTCCCCCAACAACAAAAGAAAGTGAGACGTAGTATCTTTTTTTTTGTTAACCACTTCCTCCTCTTTCATTTAGTGTGAGGGTTTTCCTTAAGTCTGGTGTCTTTTATGTCTTATCGCAGCAGTCCCCCGAATGTACGATTACTGAGCTTTGTAGAAAACCTCTGTTGTTCGGCGCCCCGCTCTCACACCCTGCCCCCTCACTCCCAGCACCCCACTCATTCTAATCTCCTCACTCCAGTAGCACTTTGAAATTAAGCTGGGAGGAAGGTGGGTGTCTTACTAACCTCTCTGCTCCGACACCAGGCCCTCAATCAGCCTCATTGTGGAAAAAAAGACTTCAGCACGTCTGAGTCAACAAGTCTGAGCTGACAGCCGCTCTGAAAACCTTGGCTTTAAAAAGCATCCTGACTCGCTGACGCCCTACTGGTTCCACAAAGCAAAAAAAACATGCAGATAACTTGCTTATGAACATTTCTTATTGACTGTTGTGATTGCTGTAAATGGTGCTACCATGTCAGACCAGTTAATGGCCATTATATGGTAATGGTAAACTGGAAATGTATTAAATACTGACACAACAACCTTTTTATTTAGTAGAAGTCATCTCCTAACAGACATGAAGTATATTGACATGGATAAATGACCTTGGAGCATTTTTGAGATAACAAATTATGGAATACAGTTTGAATTTAAAATTCAATTTTCACCTTGAAATAGACATACAGCATTCTTACACTGCCTTAATGCAGCACATAGACCATGAAACTATACGTAATGATCATTAAAATCATATTTTTTGAAATATCACTATGTGTTGTTCAAAGCTTGAACACACCTTCTGGGATGGGATGACAAAAGGAAGGAAAACAATAAAAGTATATATATATATATACATACATATAGTATTTTAGTATTCTATATATACATATAGTATTTTATATATATACATATAGTATTTTATAATATTACATAGCATCAAGTCACCGTCAGCTCACAATAAAACTGTCCTTTTTGCAGCTGTCCTGTCTTTTTCTTTTTAACACTGTGACTCTATGCACACAAGACAGCTGTCAGCTTGTTAGAACTGTTCCACTAAAACATTTATTGAATATAATGTACAATCTCAGTTTATTATATTGCCGTGACAACGTAGACAGGGGTATATAACGCTCCACGTGTCCGTCTGTCCTTCTGTCCGTCCGCCCATTCGTGTGTCACACTTTCGTTTCCGGAGCAGAACTCAAAACCTATTTAACTTAGGAACTTCAAATTTGGTATGCTCGTTGACAGTGTGGTATAGGTGTGCTTTTTGGGGGTTAGAAGTCCAGGGTGCACAAAATTTTTGAAATTTTGGCCAAAAAACAGATATTTTCGACTTCAATTTCGTTTAGTAGAACTCTGGAACTATTTAACTTAGGCTCTTCACATCTGGTATGATGGCTGATGTGCCTTTTGGGGGTTAGAAGTCCAGGGTGCCCAAAATATTTGAAATTTTTCCAAAAGGGCAAAACCTTTGACCCTACTATAGGGGGTCAAGCAGTGCGAGGGCGTATGTGAACCATGCTCACTTTTGTATTGTAAAAATCAGTTTAAAGCTCTATACACGTAAGATCAATAAATAATTATCTCTATCATTCATGATGTGATTGAACGTAATTCCTATAATATTGGAGATTATATGTTAATATTTCTGAGCAGCATTTCGTGGTGCAGCTTCAGTTTGAAAGTGATTTTTTTAAATAAGCAGCGTTTAGTCTGAACGTGTTTTAACAGCATTTTAGTGACTGTATTTAAATTTACTACATGTGTTGAAGTTAATGAAATAAAGTCACTGAATGCTGTTGAGCCAAGATTCAAATAGATTCAAATTTAAACCTACTGTATTTTAACATCGACACATTTTCAAGTGCAAATCACCAAACACATTACTGGATCAAATTGTGATCTTACAGCCGTGTCTCTTTGTCTTTGATCTATATATTTTTTAAATCTTCATTTGACCCTTTGCTAAACCCCAGCCCCGCTACTACTCTGTTAAGCTGCCAGAGCTCCCATGGAGCCCATGCTGTCACTAACTGCACTCCCTACATAAATATGATCTAATTTTTGGAAGAAAAAAGCGATTCCAGAGAGAAGCAGACAGAAGGGTTTATAATATGGGTTTGAAGGATATATATCCAGGATGTCAAATTGATTCAGCAGTGAAAACAGGCATGAATCACACATATGATGTTTGTCAATTTAAAACATCATTTTGCTAGTCAAGAAAGTCGCAAGTCGGTTTTTTTGTAGCATCATTTAGTTTTGTGCGAACCCGCTCAGTGAACTACAGCTCTCTTCTCGGACAATATACATCACCAACTAGCTAGCTAGTTAATGTAGCTATGACCACACACAAATGAAACGTTATCTTACCTGATATGTTTTATCCAGTGAGTCCTGGTGTTTTTATCAGTTGGGAAGAGAGAGAACGAGTGAGACCCGTTGCTAGTGCGAGTACATCCCAGTACGAAACACACAGGCATCGTATCTTCAGAGAGAGAGACGTCACTATCCGATTTTTAGTGTGTGTAGTCTTCCTAATTACATATTGTCACAGTCTGATCTCAATAGTTTTACAACAAACTGAGACTTTCTTGACTTGCAAAATTATGTTTTAAATTGACAAACATCATCTCCGTTGACTACCGTTCATATTTTTTTCTGAAATAAGGTCCAATAGTGTCCATTGGAAGGGGCGGGACTTAGGCTCACTATTACACGTGTCCCAGGCAAAACGATTAATCATGACTAGCTGGGAATCCACAAAACCAGCCTGAAAATGAAGAAAATCTGAAACGATTGCATGAGAGTCTATGAAGCCGTATAGTTGTCGGACACTGGCCTAGGCCATGGATGTATTAATAGAACTGAATACAGCATTGGAGGCGGGGCCCCGTTCATTCCTATGAAAGTTGCTCAGTGGCGCTTGATGCCAAAATGGATCGACTTCCGTCTGGAAAAGTACCCGGATCTTCCGACGATCTTACGCATCCATTGGGCCCATGAAACATGCGCAGTAGCGTCCACTCGGTCACATGACTCGGTCACGGGGTCCCAACGTCATGCTGTCGTCACGGTATGGGTGTCATTCACATGAACGGAGGAATTGGGGAAAAAAAATTCTATGGGAAAACTGTAGTAATGTTGCTGGTTTGAAGTCAGTATACTGTCAAAAGATCACTTTCACTGTCTGTTGTTGCTGTGAACCACGCGCGGCTCGCATAAAAAAAAAAAAAATAGGCGAGACCTTGAATCTCTAGGAAAGACGCAGCCGAGCCGCGCTGCTCACGCAAGCTGTGTGGCTGCTCTCTGTTAACATAAACGCCAAAATAAAAAAAACAACAGGTTCCACAGCTGCCACACGCTGCTGACGTTCCCAGTATGGAAACGCCGTCAGGGTCGGGTACAGAAGGCTCTTGGGTTTAACGGGAAACAGACAATACTGGCATGCTAGCTATGAGCAATCAGGAACAGGTGAACAGAGTTGTCTTGATGAGGTGGGCATGACTGAAGCTGAGGAGCGGGAAAACCAGGGTGAATGGAAAATAACTGAATGGGTGACTGGGCATGCAGAACTGTGACAGCCGGACTCAGATATTTAGCCGCGTTCAGCCGGTGAGAGGCCACTCGAGGCAAACACCGACCGGTGGAGCCTTTGCTCATATTGCCCTCCGAAGCCGACAGGAACTGAATCATTCTGCTGTAATGAATGTCAGCGTGGGCAGTTTTTGTTGGATGCTGTCACCAATGACAACCCAGAGAGCGCAAGTTGTGTGTGTGTGCGCTTTACTATGCATGACAGTTTTCCCAGTGAGGAGCAAAAACTCATGTACTCCTGATTAGAACATTTGGTGGAGATGTCTTTTGTTGAGGTTTTAGAAACATAGTTGCATCTCGCAACTATCTCCCCCGTGTCTTGTAAGCCGTGCAAAGAAAAAGAAAGCTACATTCCTCTATCTCTTCTAATTCAATTTCATGTCTGTGTTTCTTTACTTCTACTCATCATGTCTCTAGACTACGGATCAGTTGGAACATTCTGACTGTTTTGTTCTTCAGCAAGAAGTGATTTAGCACTTTTTTTTTTTCTCGGATGGATACTGGGAATACTAAGAGTGTTCTCTAAAGACAGACTTGTGCCTGATTCTCTCAACCAAAATGTTTCATTTTCTTGTGTCAAGTCTTGTTTGGTACACTGCAAAATGGGGGGGGGGAGTTAAGCCACACTCACACACACACATACACACACACAGGAGTTTTTTGTGCTCCTTGCCTTTGTCCTTAAGTCCCCTTTGCGTTCTGATAGTAAAGCGGTGGGGCTTGAGACTCCAGTTGCTTTCTTGGCAAGATCAGTGGAGGCCTGACTGTCTGACGTACATGTGTAAGCAGGCACAGTGAATGCGCACTTCAGCCATCAGGGACAGGATTGTGGATGCTCGGATTAAACAACTACAATAGAGGGGCAATAGGAACGGGATTGTTGGTTTGCAACTCTGCAACATGCATCCAACACATGGAGGATGTTTAAAGCAGCAGCTTCTGCCATGGCTATTATGGAGGAGGCATCTCTCTCTCTCTCTCTCTCTCTCTCTTGTGTCTATTAAATTGCAGTCTCTTTGCCAGCAATATGGCCCCTGATGGGGTCCCGATCCTGCTTCACTGCCAGTGGCCAGGGCAGAAACCTTAGGAAGAGCAACTGAGGAGGATCCCTCTCCCAGGATGGACAGACAACAATAAGTAAGACAGTATTCACATATGAACTGCATTGTTGCCTTGGTTACAACAACAAAGCGTAACTGAAAATATCGGTAATGAAGCTTAGCGAAAGTTCAATCAGGAAGACTGTTTTCATGCTTCTCTCTCTCTCTCTCTCTCTCTCTCTCTCTCTCTCCAACGTCCTCTTTTCCTCTTCCAACTCAATCAGGTGACTGAGGGTGTTCACTCTTTCAGTAGGCTCGTTTGAGATGAGCCAGGCCTGCGCAGAATCGATCACTGGCGATCGCGTGCCGGTTAGATTTGTGTCCGACTTGATGGCGACTTGCTCTGACGTCATGCACACGTGGGCAATGATAACCTCACGAAATCGAGGCGGCCGCAGTTTTTAGAGCCAGGCGTCGCAGTTGCTCTACACCGACTGCAAGACCCAGGGCATTATGGGATACGCCTGGCTCGCGCCTGATCAAAGAGCTGATTGGCTCTTAGTTTTGACACCACGTGTTGTACAAAGTCACAACTTTCTGTGTAATTGTAATATTTAACACTAGATTGTATTAGTCTCATGTTGTGCAATGAAGGTTTCATCTGTTAACAAACATATCTTGAATGGTTGATAACAATTATTATTATAATAATGAAGGTTATCTATATATAACACTTATCAAAACGAGTGCTCATTATGTGCTTTACAAATGGTAAATGATAAATGGACTTGCATTTATATAGCGCTTTTCTAGTCTTCCGACCACTCAAAGCACTTTACACTACATGTCAGCATTCACCCATTCACACACACATTCATACACTGATGGCAGAGGCTGCTAAGATGCCAACTTTGCCCATCAGGATCTAATCTAAATCTCATTCACATGCCAATGGCTATGCCTTCAGGAGCAATTTGGGGTTAAGAGTCTTGCTCAAGGATGCATCAACATGTGACCTGGAGCAGCCGGGGATCGAACCACCGCCTTTCCGATTGGTCGACAACCTGCTCTACCCTCTGAGCCACCGCCGCCCTACAAGGCTGACATAAAAATAATAAAGGATAGAATCCAATGCCAGACACATGCACATTTCCACATAGATTTACAAACAAATATAAATAAATCCCAACGTGGTCTGAAAACTACAAGTGGCCTACAGAGCGGATCTAACAGGAAGTCATTTTTTCTGTGACTTCCTGTAAATTCCGTGAAGGCTGCTCGAAACGGCCTGAAACTGTCCAACTTGACCGCAGCCCCCTGCTGCTGCCGCCTGATCTCGTCTGCTTTCCAGGCTTTCCAGTTCATCTCGAATGAGCCTAGTTACACCAATTTTGCCATGATCTCTGTGAGCCAATCATCTGGTTCCTTTCTCTGCTGCTGTCATCTGTCACTTCAGTGTCAGATCGATGGGAACTCCCTCCGACCCCCATTAACCTCCAGTTTACATCACAACCAGCACACACGGGTCCTTCCACTGAGCTCATCAGAAGTGTCACTCCACATCACATCTATCCATGTCTTCAGCATTGCTCTTCACCACCACCACAACCACCACCACCAGACTCCATTGGGGGGGGGGGGATATTCCTGTACAGCTGATAAGCATCACACTTAAAATAATGACATCACAATGTGGTCTTATTGCCAAAGTCTTCTCTCATATGTTTGATAAATTAATTGAATTACTTTTTAAATCTCAAAGTCTTCGGTTCTAGCTTGTTTGTCCTCTGAAGCTTTTCAGCTCACACTTGATTTTCAAGCTAAACTTTTCTTTCTGACACACAGCCGGGCTCAGCGTGTATCGCGAGAATATTGAGAGACTTTCTAAAGCACCTGCACTAAAAATATTCAGCCCGTGTGAGTATCTGCATAGGAACTAAATCCCCTCCATTGTCCTTGTGAGCTGTCTTGAGAATGGTGAATATCTTAGCTGTAACCGACCTGCCTTTGGAAGGAAGGCAATTACAGTGGGATTTCATGTACACCACAGCTCAGGATTACAAAAGCCTTGTATCGGGACAGTGAGACCCCACCCTCCATTGTGGCTCGTATAAGGAGGTATCCGCCATCTCCAGCTGGGATGAGAAAAACTCAGACCTGGGAGGTAAATTTAATTTTTGAAGATCACAGGCTTTTATGATAATCACTCCCTTTCTAGCAGTGGACTGTGAGAGATTGAGAGACAGGATTACCAGGGGTTTGGTGACTCAATTTAAAATAAGGAAAAGATTAATTTAGGGGTTACAGTACATGGAAGACATTGGAGAAAACAATGTCTATGCTAATTTCCTCACTCCTATCTGTAGCGATGACCCTGTCCACACACTCTACTGCGTCTCTAAAATGTACCACACAAAATGATAACGCTCTACAGCCAATATATTTCAACTAAAGCTTTTTTCTTCACTGCTGAGACTAGAGAGTCAAATCCTTGAATGTGAAGCGTACTGACTAATACGGAGCCTCTGCAGTATCACATCAAAAAGCAAAGGAAACAGTGACAGTGCATGTTAATGCTGCTGTGTGCAGGTCTACTGAAACATGTGGAGGTTAGAGAATTGCCTTTGTGAGCAGCATTGTAATGTCCACGTTAAGAATATATAAATATATATGGGCCATTCTACCGAATTGGTTCAAACTGCGGTCCCACAATAAAAAATATAATAAACAAAACAATGAAGTGTTCAAACCTTAGATATTTAGTAAGATTATATCATGATCTATTTAAACCCAATGCATTGAATGAGATAGTAATAAGCTAAATATGAACAAAATCATCATTTATAGGGGACTTTCTATTGAGAAGTGGCTGTTCCAAACCCTAACCCCTAATTTTACATTTATGTAAATAACACTTTAAATATTTTTCAATGGTGTTGTTTAAAATGTCTTTTTGATTTCTTTTAAACAGCAGTTAAAAGATATAGATTTATTTTGGATTTCATTTTTAAATTAAAAAAACTTTATTCAAAAAATGTTGTCCCACATTTTCATGTCGTTACCGAAAAACACAAAGAGTTTTAGTCCATTAGCTGAGCTGCTTTTTAGCCACACCCCTGTATTTTTTACCAGGAAGAGACTCTGCATCCCTCTCCCTCATGACTGCACGGTGAGTTGTTAAAGGTCACCTATTATGCAAAATGCACTTTTCCATGTCTTTTAAACATCAATATCTGTCAGTGTGTCTACAGGCCACCATAGTATCATAAAAGACCATCCTCTCTCTTTTTCTCCTGCTCCATCTGTCCGAAAATGGGTCTAAAAAAACGCTGAGCAGCTTTTCCTTACGTTGGTGACGTCGGGGACTAATTGCAAGCCATATAAGGCTTTCCTGTTAGAACCAGAGGAGAACCTCCAGCTAGGTGACCCCGCCCACAGAGCGTCACTCTCTCCTCCGCCTCGTAACTATGAGCAAATTGTGCTCCTACTTCTATTAGTCTGCAATAACCAGCAGAAAAGTCTTCATGTACTCCCATCATCTAAATATAACATATTCTTTCACAAAGGCTTTATGTAATTACACTGTTTAAACAGGTGATATGAAACATTCATTTGATGTCATGTATGTAGAAGTGTACAGGTAGTAAATAGTAATTGTAAGCAACAACACATTTCTGTTTAACAGTCAAACTTTATTTGAGTAGAGATATGACAATATTAATTATTCACAGCATTTTTAATCCCACCTGCAGTTATGTTGTATGTAGCTCCGGTAAACTACGGCAAGCCCCGATGAGTGTAACATTAACCGGCCTGTAGTCATGGTAACACAGAGACAGCTCCTACAGTAAATAATATACCATTACTCTGATTACTTTCATACATTTATCAGGTGTCTTTTACCAGAAATAATGAACTGACCACTGTTTCACATCTTTTATTTTCCACCCTGATGTTCTCTGTGTTTACACACCGTCTCATAGCGGTAGCATGTAGCTACATGCTAACGGGTTAGCTCTGTATCTCCCATCTGCTCACTGCTAATGTTTTCTCCTCCTCTGGATGACTCTGTCGGTCATTTCTCACAGATGGACCTGTAATGACAAACGTAAAACAGAGTGTATGTTTACAGAGTTTATGCATAACGTAAATACTGAGCTAACTAACAGAGATATAAATAACTTTATTTACCTGAGAAAAACCATCAGGAAAACCTGGAATCTGGACCGCAGATGTTCATCATTTCTCGCAGTTTTCTGATCAGATTCCTCCGGTAACGTGCGCTGGGTGAAGTTTCTGGTTTATAAACTTTGAAGTAGTTTATAAACTCTTCCTGCTGCTTCTCTCTCTAGCTCAGCTAGCTGCAGTCAGAGCTGCAGTCAGAGCTCCGGGGAGAAAGTGACGCTGCGTTGAGGGCGTTTGATTGACAGGACAGCAAGAAACGCTGACCAATCAGAGCAGAGTGGGAGGAGACAGGCTCTAAATCAGGGTCTCTCAGACAGAGGCTGAATTAGGCTCTGAGGCAGGCTGACTCAGGCTGCAGTATGAGAAGAATAAAGTTTTTTTTTAACATTATAGCATGTAAACATGTTCTAGTACAACATTAAAATACATCTATGAACCTGGAAATGAGCATAATATGAGACCTTTAAAAGCCAGCTGTGACTAGGCCATGGCTGGCAGTGATTACAATTGATCTGTTCCCCTTGCCTCTCAATTGTTGTCTGAATTGTTAACTAGAATTTTGTGTACAGGTCTATCTGGAGTCAGTGGACTTTAGATTTGGAAGTTAACTAGTCTGAGGTACTCGTTTGTGTTTATTTTTCCTTTTGAGTAGAGCAGTTGTTAATTGTCTGTTTGGTAGGGATTATTCAGGGCTAGGGTGTGTGCTTTTGTTTTCTCCTTTTCGCGCTATTCGAAACCCTTGTTTTTGGTTGTTATAATTCAAACCATTGTACCCTTTATTTTTCTTTAATTTTAGTCACGGCAATAAAACAAGTGATTGCCTAATAACACCAGCTGTATATTACTTCCTTCAACCCTACACCACCTCTGGATTGTAACAACTGCAATATGTAAAAAAATAAATAAATCTGTGAATAGATTTGCGAAGGTGTCTTTCTTTTGGTTTTCGCTTTCTGAAGCTCCTCCGCTCAGGGTGAAATGTCAGGAGACCAAAAGGTTCAGTTTGTGGTTTTAAAGATTTGGACAAAAGCTCATTGGGTACATTGAACCCTCCGAAACAAACAACAAATTTCTCTCTCACTCCCTCTCTGTATGTGTGTG